>JAUZST010041646.1:0-26625 GCA_034779995.1 Parotocinclus haroldoi
CACACACACACACACACACACACACACACACACACACACACACACACACGCACGCACACACACACACACACACACACGCACACACACACAGGTTCAACTGCAAATATTAGCATGAATGACTTCATTCCCTGGGTGAAAACACACTCAGGTATCTAGAGATGAAGTGTACACATGATAAAGTGTGTGTGTGTGTGTGTGTGTGTGTGTGTGTGTGTTTGGGGGTGTCATGGTTATATATTATTTTGTGGACCAAATATCCCTACAAAGAAAGAAAAAGGGTAGACTTTTTTACTTGACTTTAATTTACATTTTGACGGTCCCCACAGAGATAACTGCAAGTTACATTTGAAAAACAAAAAACAAAAACAAAACAAAACTGAAGTTTTCCATCATTTCCAAGTATCCAAGGTCAAGGTTATGATTAAGTGTAGCTGTAGCAATGATTAGCTACAGTAATCATTGTGTCAAATGAAAGCCTCCAGGATAGTGTGTGTTGCAAAGATTTATATACTGCTCACTACAATTAAGGGATACTTCAAAATAAAATATCCCATTTTGAAATGTCCCCTAAATTTTGTGAGCAGTATATTTAACTATGCAGACATTCTGAGGAAATTTTGCCAGTCCCCACAAGGAAGGTTGCTTTTTTGTCAGAAGCTGCTCCTTTCCTTTGAAAACCCAAAATAGCCAACAATTTCCTTTAAGTTACTATGTTTAGGTTGAAATTTTACAGAGAGACATGTACAGAGAGAGAGAGAGAGAGTGTGTGTGTGTGAGAGAGAGAGAGAGAGAGAGAGAGAGAGAAAGACAGGTAGGCAGAGACAGAAGGTGTGATCATGACCTGATTCAGTGGAATTCCCCCTCTCTCACCTATGCTCCACCCCTTACCTGAACCCCTCCCCTATCGTCCTTATAAAACATGAGAAGGTTCAGGTAGACTGCACCTGCAACTACACACATATGCAGACATACAAACTCACACAGACACACTGAGAAGAACTCGGATTATAATCAGAACTTTGACCAGTTGGGACTGAACATCTGTTGTACTGAGCAGGTAAAACACACACACATACATGCGTCTACACACGTCTGCACATACTAACGGTAACAGATCTGCAGGACTGAACAAATAATAATAATTTGTTTATTAACAAAAAGTGATTATTATTGCTTTATTGCATTGTTAATGTACAATTACTTTAATAGAATTTCTAAATAGCATTTCAATAATATAATTTAAAAAATTTTAATCAGCAGAAATTCCATATATTAAATATGCTTTATACTTTTTTATTCAATATATATATGAGTGTATTTTATTTGTTAATTAACATCTGATATAATAACCCCAGGAGCATTTGTGATAATATAAAAAAATATATCTGTATGTTACATTTTATATTTTATTTTTATTTGAACATTTAAGGAAACATGGATAAATAAATATTTTTTAATATATATGCATAAAGAACCTTATTTGCCTCATGCGCAATATATGTGGCAAGTCATCTTGCTTATACAAAGTGGAATATAAATGTATAACCAATAGGTTTCAGTTAGAATCTGATTGGAAACTTCTCAAAGTCCAATTCCCTTCTATTAATTCATACAGCTCCTGAGAAACATATTTATTTAAATATGATCCATTTTTGTTGTTAATGTTTATGCTTGGTTAATACAATTTTATCAACTTATTTTTAATGCTTGTGTGTTCTTGCATTCAGGTGCACGATGGCCTCCAGTGAGCTAAGCCTCATTCTAAATAATGCCAATGCTAACCTGTACCCAAGCGAGCCCAATCTGCACAGCCTCAACTTCATCCCCAACTTCTGCAGCAGCAATATCAACACACTCTGTAAGAATTTTACACGCAAACAAATGACACTGAAACCAATGTCGGCTTTAAACTTTCATATAAATTAATAATCACACAGCCTCAAAAACAGTGTTGCGCGTATTGCGTTCATAATATTCTAATAACTGTAAAAATAATGCCATGATGCTAAATTATCAGGTAACTCCATATTATATTGTTATTTATAACATTATATTAACTTTCTGTAATACAGTAACATTCACTATAAGAAACAGCACAAATTGCGTACAATCCTCTGCCCCCAAAAGACACTTTTCTTCTTTATTAATATTAGATAAATACAGTGTGGATCAGGTGTAGATGGCCACATGACCACTAACAATAAACAGACAACAAATATAGATAATTATACAACAGTGAGTATACAAGGTCAAGTTTGTCTTCTTCTTCAAACGGGTTACCACACAAAGACACATAGGCAATACAGACTATCTGGCCAGTCATTTGTGTCATGGCAAAACACATGCATCCAATCTGATGGGCGGTGTATGCAGAGTGCGTGCAGTTTGAATACAGTGTGTTCAGTATTTATGTTGTGTGGATTTATGGTGAGCATCTGTATGTATGTGTGTATAGTTTGTGCATAGTGTCTTTGTGTTTAGTATGCATGCACTCTGCATAGTTTGCTCTTTGTGTGTGTGTGTGTGTGTATTTTCCCAAAGCAAGGCTACCAATCTTTCATGGAAAATAA
Organism: Parotocinclus haroldoi; assembly: GCA_034779995.1. Lineage (NCBI taxonomy): Eukaryota > Metazoa > Chordata > Actinopteri > Siluriformes > Loricariidae > Parotocinclus > Parotocinclus haroldoi. The sequence goes on from JAUZST010041646.1 coordinate 2,571, forward strand.
TGTTTTTGAGCCTTCCATTTTGAGCCATGTACAAGTATTTTGCTTCCAAAATCCACTGGAACTTAATATAATTGTTGCAATTCATGCAAAACTGCAACTGCCTACTGAAAATAAACAGAGGTGTGCATGTTGTAAGGGTTTTGTAGTTTAGCTTTTTTACTTAACATCGAGAAATGATTAACATGCTGCGTGTTTACTGTCCACCACTGATATGTAACTCTGCTCATTTTGACCACACACACAGTGGCCATATATCTTTCAGATATAGTTACACATGAAGTAGATTATATATTTGACCTGTACAACTGATGTACCTAAACTCACCTATGGCTCCACCACTAACAGGTTCCTGGGATCAGATGAACCCACAGTACTGGAGCAGGCAGATCGTCATGGAATGGATCAGTTACCATGTGGAGGAGAGCAAATACGATGCCACTCTGCTGAACATAGACTGCTGTAACATGGATGGCTCAGTCCTTTGCTCGCTCAGCAGAATGCAACTGTTTGAAATATTTGGACCACAGCTGGGAGCAACCCTGTACCAGAATCTGGAGAACCTCAAACACAAACACGGTGAGGAGCAGCAAGGCAGTGCATTCCTGGACACATTCCATACAGCTATCATAAGTGCATGGACAAATTCAAGCACAAGATTAAGTACAAGTCTTAGCTTATTCCATGACACATTTTTGATCATTGTATTTCTCTTTTTCCAGCTCCAGCTCTGGATGTTACCCAGAACTTCCCCAACATGGCGAGTGAGGCATATGAGCTTCTGAACAACTTTCTCTCTGACCTCTCTGGCCCGTTGTTAGAATCTGTGATTGTCCGAGACGATGTTACAGGTGAGCAGCGTCTCAGACACACCCAAGTTACCTGAGCTCCTTAGCCTCTATGAAAGTGTTAAGCGTAGTTCTGTATTTCATTTTGTAGATAAGAAAGAGAGTGACTTCAGCTGCTTCAATGATTACAAAGCACAACTAACACCAGGAAGTGATCACGGCTACGATTCATATTCGGAGAGCCTGCAGAGCTCCATGACAGGTGAGAACATCATTCATTCAGACACTAACACACTATTCAATCAGAATATAATTCAGATAGAAATAGAAATCAGATTTGGCCTATGTATAATAAGCTTTTAGAACTACTATACACACATACAAAGCATATTTAATATCTTTCAATATCAGTACAAACAATATCTATTTTCCTACAGGCAGCTTTTTGTGCCCGAGTTCACCTGAATCTCCTGGCAGTGAGTCTGATCAAGAGTATTCTGAGAATTGCTACACCATTGCACTCAGTAAGTGCATATATTTATTTCTTTATATTTATCTTTTATTTTATTAAGTGACATACATACAGTTCATACAGCCATCCATCTTCAGTCCTAGATTTTTTTCTTCAGAATTCCTACTTAGGCAAAATACCAAATTGTTAGAATGCACCAACTTCTTAAATGTGTAAGGAATTAAATAATCCCTGATATACATTTACAATTTACATTTATCTTGTAAAAATCCTGAATCTTGAACACATTAAAACCACCATAATTCAATAAAAATCTGTTACATTTAGTGTAACATTGTGAGAGTGTAAAATTACATTTCAGTCCTGACATGCAAAGTTTACTTCTTCTTCTTGTTTTCACAGAAACGTGTGTAAAACAGGAGCCTATGGAGAAGAAGAAGCGAGGCCGACCTCCCAAAGCCAGTCGTGGCTCTGAGCACTACCTGGAGGCCAAAAAGAGCAAACATGGTGAGTAAATTATTTACTTCAGTTTACAGCTGTTCCCTTCAATCCAGCCCTATAAATCTAGTTGTTGTTTAGGAATGTGATGAGTACATCATGAGGTAAAGCAGTAGACACCCTTGAGATGTGTGTTAATATAAAATGTGTTCACTGACCTTTCAGCTCCTCGTGGTACACACCTGTGGGAATTCATTCGAGACATCTTACTCCATCCAGAGAAGAACCAGGGCCTGATGAAGTGGGAGGATCGCAGAGATGGAGTGTTCAAGTTCCTGAAGTCAGAGGCAGTGGCACAGCTGTGGGGTCAAAAAAAGAAAAACAGCAGCATGACGTACGAGAAGCTCAGCCGTGCCATGAGGTAACAATCTTACTTCCATAAAACCAATAACAATCAGACTAGTGTTCGTTCTGTAAAGTGACCATATAGAATTCCTTTTTCAGATATTACTACAAGAGAGAGATCCTGGAACGAGTGGATGGACGAAGACTCGTTTACAAATTTGGGAAAAACTCCAGTGGATGGAAACTGGAAGAGGCTGGGATGTGAAAGGACCTTCGAAAGGGAATGATGGAGGAATTTCTCGGGGTTGGCCAGACGTAAAATGCAGAACGTCTGATTCCTGTCATGAAGGACTTTAGCTATAAGTGTATCGTTCTGAAGGCCCGTTTTGTACAGAAACTTCCCCGTTCGGGAAGGATTTTAAACAGAAACTGTAAGCCACTTCTGGCTAAAGTAGGTTTTATGAACCAATAACTTTATCTTTCATCACTTGATACGTCTTCTCATCCAGTGGTCATGCTGGCGTGACCATCTCTGAACACTAATGTGGGTTTGTTTTGCTAATGGCTTTGTTTTGGAGGCTTTGTTTCACTGTTTAGAACCTCTAGATAAACAGCAGAATAGCAGGTTATATTGAATTCAAAGCTATAAGGCATATCTTTCTAGCTATAAATATGTGAGTACATAGGTTTATTGTCTTGGCTATTAATTAATAAATAGTTAATACATTAGCTAATCATTAGCGAGGTAGCAGGCTATCAAAGTAGCTATCAATTATTAAAAAGCTGCACATAGCAACTATCAAACAAGCTATATCACACTAGTTACTTATCAAGCTATTTACGATGTAAGCTGTTTATCCAACTGATGCAGAAGTCACTATTTATGTGCTCAAACTGGGTTACATGCAGCTAAAACACCAACATATTACAGATATAAATTTGTTAAAAGCAGAGCTAGCTAACTCTCAATATTAACAAGCTAGAATTGCAAGAATCCAATCAAGTTTGTTAGCAAACCAGAGTGGTATACTGAATCACATCCCAAGTAAGTCTGAACTTTAAGATTGTGTTTTGGGGTAAACGCTTAACTTACAAATTCTAAAGCTAACTCTTTTGTTTGGCGAAGATATGAAAAATCACATGACTGTCACATATGAAGTTAATCTTTCTACATTTATGATGGACTTTCTACAGTACTACGATGGACTCATATTACTGTTTTTTTCTGTTATGGTGTCAATCAGGTGAAAATCAAGATGATTATTTTTTGTGTGTATGTGTGTGTGTGTGTGTAAGGTTACTAAGGTTAAGGTTTGTGTTTAACCACACTGACTGCTGTATGAGAGCTATTTCTCAGATTGTATTACAGAACAGATATTGAGATCTTTAGCACTGTGTATGACGTATTGTTTTTTATCATAGGTTTTCTAAAGTAAAGCTCATGAGAAGAATTGCTGCCTCTTGTCTTTGTTATACTTTGCTATACTCGACATGAACTATTAATGACTACAACCTTAAGATTAATATTACAACCTTTGCAGGAACATTATCTTACAAGTATTGTATACATGTGGCAATATAAACAATTAAAGTGAGAAGCCTCATATTTTTCAACAACATCACAACAAAATATTTAATTATTTCAAGTGATTTGGTGTTTCTTAAAAGTTCTGCTTCAAGGTTCAGGCTGGTTTTTGCTTGGTGCTAGGTGCAGAAATGCATGTATAGTTCAATTCAATTCAATTAAAATTTGTTTCTATAGCGCTTTTTACAATGGTACGTTGTCTCAAAGCAGCTTTACAATATTATATTATTATATCTTAAAAGGCCAATCCCAAGTTGAGCAAGCCTAGGGCGACAGTGGAAATTAAAAACTCCCTGAAAGTAGAAGGAAGAAACCTTGGGAGGACCAAGACTCAACATGGGACCCGACCTCCTTGGGTGGCATAAAGGTTAATTAAATAAATACTTATTATGTATATTAAATTATAGCTTAATTATAGGTAAATAACAATTTAAATCAAATAACAAACCAATAATAAAATTTAAATTCGTAGTTAAAAAAAGAAACTAAATTGTAATTGTATATAATTGTATATAGCTTTATTTGTTTTTTATTTTACACATAACAACAAGACAGCCTTCAGCACATTAATAATCTCAACTTATTTTGTATCTTTCATACACATACCAGCTCAAATGCTTTATGAGAATAAGAAATGATGTATAACCTTTCAATAAGAGTAATAAAAATGCTGGTTAAAGGAAATATGCACTAAATATTCAAGTTAAAAAGGTGAACAAAACTTAAGAAAACTAATAGACATTAAACCTCACAATGTCTACAAGGAACATGACCATTTCAGCCTGAGCCAGTGTCAGGCCATGAAACAAAGCTTCTATCCTAACAAATTACAAAATTACATAACAAATTCCATGTCAAAAAGGAGATTTAAGGCTACAATGGAAACATAACTTGGGCATTACTCATGTACAGTCCTCTACTTTCAAAACTGATCTGATACATCTTCTACATTGACACATTCTTGAGCCTTGGGAGCCAACACTATGTTTCTGTTTGGTTATTTGTTCCTCTACGGACCAATGTTGGTAGGAACCCTGCTGAAGATGAGCACCCCACAAACCTTGTTTTCCAGAAGATACCTCCATCAATGAGTGGTCACAAAGTTTGGTTTGTCAGTATGTGATTAAATCTGATTTGTGTTGGTTTTTTTGTATGTGTATCTTTGGATTAAAAAAAGATACCAGCTGCTTACACAGTCTGTACAACAATAAACAAAAAACAAAAGAAACAACTAAAAAGTAGTTCCAGACCTCTAAGGGCTGAAAGTGTGCCGTAATGCTTAATTTCTCTGAGTTTGTCTCTGCTGGGATTTTTAAACTCGTACTCAGTAGTAAACAGTTTCTAGTATAATTTCTGAAATGTTAAATTAAATAAATAGAAAAACAAAACAACACAGAACTGCTTTTAAATGAATCCAATTATAAAACAGAATACAAATGTGAGATACAAATTTTGATGTGTTGGTCAGAAAAGAGTGATTGGGGTGTAGATTTTGTTAATATGGTGCTGTAGCAATTTCAGTCCATGTTTTGGACAGATCAGCCCAGACAAGTCAGCTGTTTGTCTGTGTGAGTGTGTGTGTGGTTGCCTCTAAAACAGAGGTGCAGTCTGACCTGTCAGTCAATGCGCAATTATGATTAAATAATAACCACCTACTTTGCCTTGCAGATGTAAACCATACATTACTTGTACAGGTGTGTCTGATACATGAGCATTATCTGGTGTCTTCACGAGTAATCATAAAAACGACCCGCAACAATCTTGACAACATAGTATGTTCAACATCTGAACAATGGATGCGATTGTATGTTAAATAGGCTCCCTGTGGCTCTAGATTCTAGATGTTCTTTATCTCCATTCAGATCAACCTGGACTCTGGGATGTCCATTTCAAAAACTTGAAAAATTCAAAAATTGTTTGTTCTTCTGGAATTAATCCATCATTTACCAAACACCAAAGCTAATTACAATTGAAACAATCTTACAATCCAATCAGTTGTAGGTAAAGGGTCTTGCTTGATGACCGAAGAGTGGCAACTGGCAGAGGTGGGATTTGAACCCTGGACCTTTTAATACAAAGTCCAGTACTGAAAAAACTAGGCCATGATCATGTGTATAAAAGATCCTCCACTAAAATGTACATTTACTCACACTTACTTTGGCTTTGCAGACAGTATGAATCAAATATATTTCATGTTTTTTTTCTGACCAGCTTAATTTAATTTGTTAATAAATGAACAAATGGCTAGTAATGAGGTAGAAAACAACTAAAGAATGGTGTGATTTCAAACAGGTGATGTCAACAGGTGATTGTGATAATAAAAAGCAAATAAATCTACAACAGGCTTAGTCTATTAAGAGCAATGATGGGAAGGGGATCTCCAGTTTGTCAACAAATGTTTGAGCAAATTGTTGCCATGTTTTGTTTGCCAACTGTTTTCCAATGATGTATTGGAAAGGATTTCTTAATCTTCAGTGTATAATATCATTCAAATTAATTGAGAAGACTTGTGCTCTGTTCCCTTAGATGGCACTACATACAATAACTGTAATATATCAATAGCCAATATAACCACATGAACAAGGGATTTCTTTGGTAAAACTTTGACAAGTCTGTGTCTTTGGCAAAGGTCATTTTCACTTCTGATGGCAGCATTAATGGGAGAAACGTAAGCTGCCTTTACAACTACATCTTTTCCAGGCAGGTCTCTGCATATTTCAATGACAATGCGAAAGAAAAAAATCTGAAAAAAAAGTTTGGACTGAAATATACAAATCCCTTTCAATCTTTGTTTGAGGAACATTTCAATAATGTTCTCACACATTTATTGACAAACTGTAGATTGCTTTTAATTTTGCATCAGTACCAACTTTTTGCAAGTACTGTTCTGTTCTGTAGAGTTGTCTTTGTTGTCTTAGTTGTCTACCTTTTACACCAAAGCCTTTTCGCTTTAAGCCTTAGTTATATTAATAAGGTATTTTATAAAGGTCCGCTGCGTAATGTTATCTAATATTTCATAATAGGTGTTGAAATAGCCGAGTATATGAGGTTTAGAGCATTAAAAGCTGCTTATCACTTTTCACGATAAAAAAGTGGCACATTTGGGTCACACATTGTTGAAGAAACAATATAAACATAGAGTAGAAGGAAACATCTCAGTGCTTTTATGACTCTGAGCTACAGGATAAAATCATGATCATCTGGGAGCTTCAAGATATTTGACCCTAGCTTAAGGGATACACCTGTGGTTAAAGCATTGAGAGTACCGGTACCTTACTTGTCTGACAGGTGTGTTTGGCACAGGATCAAGATCAGTTCCAGGCACGTAGCTTACTGGAAACTATGCTAGTTTTGCCAGTAAGGGGTGGAGCCAAGCACTGTAATTTGGCTGAAAATGATATCAGCCAGTCACAAGACGTTGAGCGAGTAACCAGGATAGTTTATTATTATTCTTCTGCTTCATACTTTCACTTTCCCACCTGTTCCCTCAGCACCTTATTTCATCTCACCTTACTTCGACATTGGCAGAAGATTAGCTTCTGAAACCGTATTTCAGAACTGAAACATCAGACTGAAACAAGGCTCACTGCTCAGGCACATCCTTCTAGCCTCCCAGGATGATGTGTCTACACTACCCACCCATGATTTATTCTAATAATCTGACTAAGGACATAAAAATAAAGATTATCAACTGTCACAAAGGAGGAGATTCTCTAAACTGTTTTAAAATGAAAGGTATGTAGAAACTGGTCAGGTCTGCAAAGCAAAACCCTCATACCAGATTCAAGCAGCTGCAGGAGGTGGTTGGTGGTTATAAGAATGAACATGATCAGTGAGTCGCCAGAAGAAACACTGACTCATCCCCACAGAGCGACGTCTGAAGTAACATTAGATACACCATATACATAATGGAACAAGCCAAAAGTTGAACTCTTTGTCATTCATTCATTCATGCTATTTCTATAATATTCAGGTTAATTTAATTGAGGGTCACCAGGGGCCAGGACCTATCTAACAGCATAGGGTGTACACATCCGCACACACATATACAATAAAATATTAGGGATTTGGAACAAATTTAGATCACATTTAAAATCTGTGGTGAACCTCAAAATAGGTTAGCTGTTATCTGCTTCAAGTAACCTTTCTTTTTTTGTTATTTTCTTATTAATGATTAAAATCATCAGTGCTTGTAAGACTGGCATGATGCCACCCGGATCATGTGAATTCTCGACAGTAAAATGTGATATGTGTAAGTTGTTGTTTGAGATGCAGCCAATGGTTAGGAGTATTAAAGTAGAACAGGTTTAGCAAGTAGAGTTGCTTTTTTAATCTTGATAAACTATGTGTGTATACTACACACACACTTACTGGTCACTTTATTAGGTACACCTAGCTAGTATCGCGCTGCTGAACCCATTTTGGCTTTTTGAACTTAATTCTGCATGGCATATATTCAACATGGCAAACATTCCTCAGCGGTTTTATCCCATATTGATATGATAGTATAATGCAGTTGCTGCAGGCGCTATTTATTTTTCCACCGCACCTCAAAGGAGCGCTGTTAAATTGAGGAGGCCATATGAGTACATGAAGTCCAGCCATGTTAAAGAAACCAGCTAAAGATGGCTTGAGCTCTGCAGCATGGTGTGAAGTAGCCTGTTTTAAGTAGGCTGTGGCGTTTAAACACTGCTCAGTTATTATTAAGGCGCCCAAAATGTGCTAACAAAATATCTACCACACTGTTGCACCAGCAGCAGCTTGAACTGTTGATGCAAGGCAGGATGGCCATGTTGTTTACACCAAGTTATGACCCTGACATTTGAATGTCCCAGTAGAAATTGAGACACATCAGACCAGGCAGGGTTTTTCCATTTGTTTGGTGTCCCATTTTGGTGAGCCCTTGCAGACTGTAGCATCAGTTTCCTATTCTTAGCTGGTAAGAGTGGCACAATGTGCGATCTTCTGCTCCTGAAGCTCATCTGCTTCAACATGTCGTATATTCAGAGAAGCTTTTCATATCTCAGTTGTAACGCTTGGTTATTTGAGTCACTGTTGCCTTTCTGTCAGCTCTAACCATTCGTATCTGGCTTCAACAAGGCATTTTCACTCAAATAAGTGCTGTTCAATGGATATTTTCGCTTTGTTGGACCATGCGATGTCTCTTAAATCACATTTCTGCTTTGAATTCAGAAACAGAACTGTTTAGGGTTCAGAAACAGAAGATGCAGATGCAATGTTAAAACAGCCTATACAATGTTGGACTTACTTAGTAGTAATACTTCAGTGGAGTCTGATTTCACAGGTGATAAAAACTGGTTTACATAACTCAGAGCTATTCAACACTAACTTAAAAAAAAACAGACAAAGAGCAGCATTGTTTATTAAAGCAACTTTCTTGGATTGTGCAGAAAGTCATATTTGCTGACCCATACCTGTGTAGACCAGGCCGAGCACCAGGCCAGGTGTTCCACAGACATATAAGGCTTAAACTCTTAATATTTATTTGATTTATATTTAATAGGACAATTAATAATAAAGGGTGAATGGATGGCCTAGTGGACAGGCCAGGCAGCTCAAAGACAGGTGTAACATACATGATTGGCTGTGTTCCATTGATAAGAGGTTGATCTCATGCTCATTTTGACTCAAATTGTTGTCTAGACCATCCACGTTTAATGCATCTGTTTAGAAGTAACGGTAATTATATACTGAACTTTATTTAACCCACATTAAATATCAACAATCTATTCGAAAAGAATAATTCAGTCCTTGCTCTACATGCCTAAATAAAGTCACATTTTATTTTGAATAGTTTGATGTTAAAATTGCAAGTGTGCACTTTTGCCTGCTTGATTTATTTAGATTACTTTAGGATTGTGTTTGTTTTAGGCCAGATTGAAATGTTATCATTATGTTTTCACATTTAACATCTATTTGCACTCTGTCTAGGGTTGGTTCCTACCATGCCCCTGAGCTGCCAGGTTAGATCCTGGTTCCCAGTGGCCCTGAATTGGATTAAATAGGTATGAAAATGAATGAATGAATTTATGCACCACATACATCAACTTTTTACAGTTGTTTTAAGGCCCTAACTGTAGAAACTGAGCACCACTCACATTACGATTGTTCTGCTTTTGTGGAAGGATGTTTGGACTTGCCACTATAAGTATCACGTTGATTCTTCTTAGTAATATTCTCTGTCTTGCTCTCCCCTATTGTACTACATTCAGAGTAATACTAAATTAAAAGAGATTATTAAATGTTAATTTTAAAGGACAAGTCTGCACTTGGACACAAGTATACTCTTAGACCGATGTCCCTGTGTGCCTCATCCGTCTCACTTGTTCTGCAGTGAATCATCCTGTGTTACGAAGCGCTGAGGTCGAAGGTTGCTGCTGGAGGAAAATTACAGAGCCGCTCCTGTTTGCCCTGAGACTCATAAAATCACTTAACATGAAGCAAGCAGGAGCTAGGTTGTTTAGAAATATATCACATACAGCTGGCACAAACTGCACAGTCTAAACAACCCCCAACTCACTCTAACTGTATGCTACCAGAATGTGTGCCATTATAGTTTCAGTTTGGCATTGCACTTTCTTTGCGATCATCGATTGCTTTTCCTGCAGGTCCAGGATGTACAGAATTCAAAGTTTCAAGCTGAATTTTTCAACTAAGTATTAAATATTAAATTACATTACATTACATTTTGTGAAACAGGTCATTGACCAAAATGGCAATTTACTAGATATTAGCATAGTCACATATCCTTTTTATGCTACTGCAATATAAATGCAGGGTGGGTCAGAAGAGTTTCTTTACTTTTACTTCTTACTTTTTTCAGAAACAAAAGGGAAAATTACATATCTGAATCCCCCAGCAATTAGAGGGTGCCTATATTTTAGGCTGTGTCTGAAACAAGGCTGCCATCTTGAAGGTAATCCATATTGGTTCAAGGAAAAGGTTTTCCAATGGAAAGGTGGTCATGTAGCATATCAGAGAAGACCAGAATTGTCTCAGAAATCGAATGTCACAGAATCTCTTATGGTTTAAAAGTTAGTAACACAGAAAGTTGCAACAACAACCGGGAATGTTGCCTGTGTTGCACAGCTATTTAACGAGTTCCATGTGCTGTCCCTGGTGCTAAACACAGAGCGGAAGGTGCAGGATCCAGTCGTTATGTACCTGTATGAGAATCTTTGGATTCACAAGCCTCCATGATGTGGTGCTGAAAGTGGTGTTTGTTGCAGACTTTCTCAACATACACAGTTTGTATGAGATGATCCCAGACATTAAAGTCAAATTGTGTGAGGTCGAGTTATCTGGACGACCAATGCAATGACCAGGCAATTCAATATCTAGCCACTGACAAACACCTGTTCCATAGTGTGGTAGAGCATTATCCTGTTGTAAATACCAGGGCAAACTAACATCTTTAGAATGGATGAGAACACTTTTTAAGTTCTGGTCGATGAAAATGAGTCTGATTACTTGGGTGCCCCATATTCCACACCACACCATAACCTTCCCATCACCTACGTTCTACGTCACCATACCTCATGTTCTGGCAGCTGACCTCACCACTAACATAAAAACTGTCCTCACCAACAGAATGCCCTGTGCTGTTGTAGGATCAGGGTCATTCTCTGACAGTTTCTGCTGCAGCTGGATCTTTAAGGTATACCACTTTTTGGTATGAAGAATCCATACAAGGTATGACTGGCTAACACCACATTCTGTTTTGAAAAGGCTGCCAAAACAATTGTTGAGATTTTTTTGGTCTTTGTTTCTTTGACCTTTGTTTAGATTCCTGATTATTAGGAATAGATTATGTTACTGATGTATTAATGCATTTTTGTCACTCTGGATAAGGCCGTCTGTTAAATACTGTAAATGTAAATGTTGATGATGGTACATGATGTAGGTGATGAATGGTAGGGGGGCAGGTGAAATTGCCTGAAACACAGTAAAAGGGAGTGGATCCAGTGAGCAGGTTGTAGGGTTGCAGGACAGGGTCACTTGTAGGATTATGAGTGCAGGTGATGCAATATAAATCAACATTCATGGAAATTAAAAATAATGAGTTAAAATAGGTCTAAAAAATAATATTTACAGGAAAAATATATATGTTAAACACGTGTTTCAGTTTGGCCAGGTGTTTCCGGCTGCAGCGTCCAAAATTTCCATTTTCTTCAATATGTATTACAACATAGGTGGTGTAAGTTTGTCCCAATATTATGTCAAGTCATTAAGACAACGGTGTCAAAGCTTTTGCACAAGCCTCCAGCTGCTCACCCACTCTTCTGTCTGGATATTTCTAAAAAGACACACCCACACCTACACCCTGCTTGAGGATTTTGTGGTTCATTTCCTGTTGTGAAGAAACAAGGCACTGTGACATCACGATAAATGATGGAGCGAGATCAAAAGAGCACAAAGTGATGCAACTGCTTTATTAAACACTAATCCAGTTCTGCATTACTCCATCACTGTTGTAAGTCTGTATGTGTTAATTCAGAGTTAAAGATAGGCGTGTGCTGATTATCTGCTATACAGCATACCACAAGATTTAACACAGCGATGCAGAGTTGCACTGTGATGTTGATTCTTCATTTCCTGTTGTCAAGCAAACAGCATGATTATGCTATAGCCTGTTTGTTGTTAGATGTAAAAAAACTGGAAAGAAATGATGATCTGGTGTCACTATTGCTGTCTTAATCCTCAAGAGACTCTAAGGAAGGGACATTCCCCTGATGAGTCAAACACACAAGTGGGCAAAAGCCCTTCACTCTGAAAGACATAGTATGGGAACGCAAACCCTGCAAAGAATCAAAACACAACTACAAAACTGACTGGCAATGAAGTGTGCCCATGTTATCTAGTCACCACAAGTGGGGGTAGGCCTTGTACCTATAAAGAGAAACCTCATCATTATACTCTAAAAAAGGGGAGCTCAAAACCAACAGCTAGGGTTGTAATACTAGAGTCCAGTCTTTCCTTGCAAACTCCTTTGGACTCTGTCTTGTCTTTGTCTCATTCTTGGAATAAGGTGGAGGTTTTTTTTTAAATAAATGGACTTCTATTGTTATTTAATATCAACAATCCATTCAAATAGAATCTGCGCTCAAATTGGATAACATTATAACAGTAACACTGGATTATATTATATTATATTATATTATATTATATTATATTATATTATATTATATTATATTATATTATATTATAATATCGTGTCTCTGTCTTGGCCACAGCTGGCTTTGGTCTTGCCTTGGACTCCACTACTAAAAGTCTTGACATGGGCTCGATATGTCCAGGAATTCTTGTTGAATTGGCACTTGCGGTCCTGACCACAACACTACAGACAACCAAACTTCAGCTCACTAAAGACAGGATACGAACCAGTGTGGTTCAGATATTAGAGTGCTGGGTTCCAATGCTGAGCCTCCCTGGTTCGTATAATGCCTCTGCTAAGGTGAGGTTTGTATATTGGTGCCCACATATGACACTTTATTAATAATTAACTTTATAAATTAAAATATACTGTGACATCACATGTTCAACATGTCTTCATACTAAATCTATTTTCATTTTTATTTTATTTTCATTTAGGCCAGCAATTGCATAGTGGTTAAAGTTCCATATTACTAATCATAAGGTGTTAAGCTCAAATCCCAGCTCTACCAAGCTGATGCTTGAGCCCTTGAGCAAGAAATATCAAACCTAGGATATGTTATGACTATATATGCTGTCTGAATGGCTGAGTTCAGGAAATATAGCAGGTCAATGTTTTTCCCTGTTTTAACCTCAGTCTTCCTAGCCTGGGTCACAGGAATTCCAAAATTTGTAGGGCACAGGCAGCAGCAAACATTGGACAGGATGTCAGTCCATTGGTGGGCTCGGCATTGATCTCTGTCATTGGGAGAAGGTCCCTCTGCCCGGCCTCTCATATGTGACTGTGGATGTCTGACCCAGACGGGCAGCAATGTGACCCGAACCAGAGTCTCTGTGGTGATTGGTTGGTTAATTACCGAACGCTGTGCCAACATGATAAACATATTTACAGCAAACACACAATCCAGGTTCTGCAATAAACACACCTGAGTTCTGTAGAAAAGGTTTGAATGCTGGTATTTCTTCACTAAGATGTGCATAAGATTTAATTGAGCATGCAGGCTAAAGATTAATCCAAGCCCTTATCAGACACAAAACGCCATAAACACATAGTGGTGTGTAGTTGGATTTGTGTTGGGTGCAGTAAATCAGGCCAGCATGTTCAGTTTCACTTTGATTCACATGTATAACCTTTATTCAGAAACAATATAAATACAGTGAGAATAAAAAGCTGTACCACATGGCTGGATTAATGTTTAATGAAACTCTCAAAGAGAGAGAAAATGTTAGGCTTTAACCTCATATGACACATTACTTGTTTTACTTTACATTACATTTACTATATCTAACTTCAAGAGATCTTGAAGTTGGGTTTTGTCACTCCACCACTAACTTGGTTTCTGCTGTTCAGGTTCTTCATAATTTTAAGTAATTAAATTGTGGTTTTTAAACTTCACAATTAAAACTCTGATAGGATAAAACTCACTTTGGACTAATCTAGTTTAGGGACATGGGGTTGGGCCAGGGCCTCTTCAGCAACAAAATCCACAAAGCACCAGTCCAGGGCAGAGCACAATGGTGAAAAAGTTTCAAATATAAAAATGCATCTCTGGTATCTTGAAGAATCTTGAGCCATGCAGGTTGCGCAATTGTGTAAAATACACGGTAAAATGTTGCGACATAACCATAAAAGACTGATATTTGTATACTTATATATACACAGTATATATTCATAGTTGTATATACTCACTTTGGACACCACTATTAAATGTAAATACACTGTGCACAATAATGAGGTTATATTTCAAAATGAATATAAAGAGGATCCACAAGAACTGCTGGACAATCTGATCTTGTCCATGCCCCATCACTGTCAAGTGTGTTTTGGCAGTCTTGGGTGACCATACACCCTACTGAACAGTCAATGTGTCACTCTCATGCTTTAACATGCTTCTGTTCACACCCATGAATATATCACTTACTACTCGGTCACCATAATTGAGTTTGCATCTCATTTCCGTAATCAAACATCTTTCTTTGACTTTTCATTTGTTTTTCTGAAGATCTTGTTTAATGAAATGCAATCAAATGCTTCTTTTTTAATTGCTTCATATTCATTTTGAAATATCCCCTAAGTTTTGTGTTTTGTTTGTGCAGTACCACACTGACTTACAAGTAATAAAATATAGCAGGTGGAAAATAAAGCAGGTGGAATTTTGTTTGAATGAATAGGGTGAAAGTGAAAATGTGTGGTAATCTTTACACAGAACTGCTGAATAACAAGCTTTGTTGTTTCTGCAGTATCACATTATCTTCATGGAAAATTCTCTGGTAGCCGACCCGCCCACACACACAGACACAGACACAGACACAGACACACACACATAAACACATATCAGGCACTTCTCCTGGAGCAAGAGGTCAGCTGCAGCACCAGTCTAACACCCATGAACTCTAAAGAATAATACTAATACTGTTAAAATAAATACATAAATAAATGAGAAAATAACTACTGTTAATAAGATACTACTACTAATAATAATAATAATAATTACAACAATTATTTAAAAAGTAAGTAAACAAAATAATATGGGTGCTATTTGATTACACTAAATAATAATAATAATAATAACAATAATACTAGCATAATTAATCATTTAAATATCCTCTTAAAATAGTTTCTATTAAAGTTGGACGTATTGTAGTTTCAGTGGTAGACTCTTTTTTTGGATGAACACATTGTTAGAGTTTATTACTTTACATTTAGAGATAATTCGCAGAGGCTCAAGCTCTCAATGCATGGTACCATCCATTTGAAGTGCCAGTAAATATGATGTCTAATGCAAGTGTTACTAAAGCAAATCAAACCCAAGTATAAATAATCAACAGTTTGTTAGATGAACCTGAAGAGCTTGTTAAGCTTCATGAATTAAACACAGGTCTTTAGTTTCGGTCTGGTCTTAGTCAGAAGCTCAGACACTTCACAGGGCAGGAAAATAATTCCACAAGTTACTCATCTGCATCTGACTAATAAGTCAAATGTTTTTAATAAAGTAGGTTCTATATTAGGGACTGTGGTGCTGCAGCGGTTACATTTCTAGTCTAGATTGTGGAATGTGAAGGTCCAGGGTTCAAAAAGGGTCCTCTGCCCAGTTGCAGTAGTTGGATCCATAAGTAAGACCCTTAAAGACAATTGCCTGGATTGTAAGATTGTATCAGCACTGGATGAGGGCAACTGCTATATGACTGTAAATTTAGTTTGGTTTTACTTTGTTCTGTTCTGATTAATGCTTTATGATTTTAGATTTAGTTTGCAGATTTAAAATACATTGTGAAATAAATAAAAAGCATCTCTGATAATGTTTTGTCACATTACACCGAAAGGTAGTACATCCATCAGTATAAATACATGTTCATTACATTATGACATAATTTCTTTGTCCTTTTCCAGTAACTAGAAACTCCCACAGATTGTAACACAACACCCTAAAACGTGTCATGTGCAAATGTTTCTACAGATTTCTAAATGAGCCACTTAATGAGGTCGCTGACAACTCCTAAGCAAACCATTGACGAACTGGCACAATGAGGCACCTTGTGAACTCCAGGGTAGATTCTGAAAGCCTACAAAATGTAATAAAACCGTGTTCTGTGTGCGGGGTTGCCAGAAATTTTACACAAGACTATGGGGCACCATTTATAACGTGGCATACTCTTAAAATAACAGTATTTTTGTGACATTTATAATAGAATAGAATACAATAGAATGCCTTTATTGTCACTGCACTCATGTACAATGAGATTAAAAGCCATTTCTTTGCAGTGCAAACATGTTCTAAGAATGACAAAAAATAAAAAAATTCATAAAATAAAAAAAAAGAATAATAAAATAAAATAAACATATTTAAACTATAACAGAAGATAATGATGTATAATATGATGTTGTATAATATGTTCTATACAGCTATTACACAGTATATAATGTACAATGTTGTTAAATATTGCAAGGGGTTTAGAGATGGGGGGGGTGTTGGGAGGTTAGACTTGAAATCAGAGCATGTGTGAGTTCATAGTGGTAAAAAAAAGAATTAACAGCAACATTTTTCAACATTTAGCACCACCGATTATAAAGTGTCTAAGAAAATATATACGTTACATCTAAATGCTTAACATACAGATTATCATTAACTATTTCATTTAAATGTTAAATATAAATCTACATACAAATATTTAAGATAAATACTATATATGTAAACATTAAATATTTAATTTTAATTTCATTCGTTTAACAATATAAATCATTTGCAAGTTTTAACCTTTAGATTTAGATTAAACGTTTAGCTCCAGTGTACATATTGAACATTTTAGTTTAATATTTAGCATTTAGATATATATTTGACATTTGACAATACATGTTTATTATATTTAAGTTATATATTTAACACATCGATTTAGATTTAACATTTGAATTTAACATTTCGATTTAGATTAAATATTTGTGGTTTTAATTCTAATAAAATCTTAATTATTATCTAAAATTATATTATTTTAATTAATTCAGTATTTCTATATAAATAATATTTATCTTAAATATTGATATGTAGATTTATATTTAACAGTTAACTTAAATATTTAGTGATAATTTGTATGTTAAGCATTCAGATGTTTCGTTTATATTTTTTTAGCCATTTTACAATCGGCAGTGCTAAATGTTGAAAAAGTGTTACAATTAATGCTAAATGTCACAAAAATACTGCTGTTATTTTAAGAATGTGCCTCATACAAGTCTGTACTGTACAAAGTAAATATCAGGAGTAATTAGTCTATGCAGTTTCTCTTATGTAACAGTGAGGCAATGTTTTTTGTGTGTGTGTGTGTCTGTGTGCGAGTTTCCTGTGTAACTGTAAAGTGTCGTCTGAAAATATGTTTTCCTGGACAGAAGCACAGACAATGAGTATCAGTTGCACACAGCAGTTACACAGATCACCTCATGACATTTTCACTGGTACACAAACATTGTTTCAGCAATCATCTACATCATGATCCTCGAGACAATAAACAAATGAAAAAAAAACAACAAACAAACACACACAAACACTAGAGGTGTGGACTTCAATCACACAACTTGTACATTGACTCCCCTTAATGTTCGAACTTCCCCTCAGTGTTCGAACAGCGGAGTCTCCATTTGAAGACCCCTTTATTCATCACTTACCTCAACTAACCCCCCAACCTTCTCTCTCTCTTTCTTAAAAAAAATCCACACAGCCAAGTGTTTTCTTGTTTAAATTACTGATTATTAGGAATAGATTATGTTACTGATGTCTTAAAGCACTTTTGTAGGTTGCTCTGGATAAGGGTATCTGCTAAATACTAAAAATAAAAATGTCAATGTACTCAAGTATGTTTTCAAACAAGAGAAATTCTGCAGCCAGCCATGGAAAACATTGGGGTGCATCAGTTTCGACATGTGCACAGGCTTGTAAGACTATGCTCTAGTTATTAAATCAAAGAACTACAATATGCAGCACACGGCGTAAAGATCACTGAAGGCGATCCAAGGACATTGAACTTCATATACTGTATTCAATAATATTTTAGGCTAAATATACACACCAATAAAACAAAAACCCCTCCAGCTTGCACCTGCTCCACTTTTTCTTTTATGATTTAAATCAGACAGTGTACAGAATACCATGATGACTTTCATGTCAAGGTTTACTGCACACTTTAGTGTCATTTATGTTATTGGTGAACTGTGTCATAACAGAGCAGAAGGGATTGCAGCGTATTCTTCTGGGAATAAAAAAGTACTCTAAAACGCCTCAGAGGAAAGGAGCATTATGGTTGTTTTTGAATGTCATACTACTGTTGACTGGTCAGGGCATGTAAGTTCATTTTACGGAGCTGTGTAGCTTTCATATTAATATGCATTGCTGAATTAATTATGAATTTTCTAGAGCATCATAATACACTGGTCTACAGTATGAAGCATGTAATTAAGCTAAGGCTATTTCTAAACATAGCTAGCTATTAAATTACAACAAAATGCTTGAGCATTACAACTTAATGTTCATTTCCAACTTAGGTTTCGTGGACCTGGTATTATTGACACTCTAACATAAATAAGCTGGCTTTAGCTTATCTACAAATATGAAAAAGAATAGCTGTAAACAATACTACCTACCACATTCGCTCATATTACCTAATGCATATATTTGGAACATGAGAGGAACAGAGGAATCTTACAATTCAAGTAGTTGAGCAGCTAAACCTTGCTCAATGAACTCCTTTTGGCTTACAGTCCAGTAGTTTAACCTCTAAGCCACCACAGTCCCACAGTATCTGGAAGAAAGCAAAGCAGACATGTGGGGAACTCCATGCAGGTCTCGACTCTGGTCTCTGGAGCAGTACCACTGTTTTGCCCTACTAAAAATACAAATGGAGTTAAATTTTAAAAGCTAGGACTGAATAATGTAAAAATTGTGTTAAATAATTAAAACAGCTTGCTTACATTTATTTGCTGATTATTTCCAATACTAGCTCCATTCATTAGTATACAAATGGCTGAATTATTGTGACTACCATCTTGTCTTTATTTAATGCAAATAATTAGATAAAAGATTTTAAAAATTATTGTTATGAATATTAATTATTCATGTGCATAACATATGCTCTGTATGTGTGTGTGTGTGTGTGTGTGAGAGAGAGAGAGAGAGAGAGAGAGAGAGACCAAATTTTCTCAAATGATTTCCTGAGAAGAACAAGGTCTAAGGTGGGGGAAAAGCAGGGAAAATCCCAACATACCTAAGCAAATCAGCTTGGTGTGATGTCACACCTGAGGTGGGACCGGAAGTGCGAGGTGGGGCTGGCTTGTAGTACAGGTATAGGCACTGCAGTCAGTGAGTCACAGTTCTAGAGTCCAGAGGTAATATTTTTTTATGGAGACACAGACGGCATGCTCTGTTCTATTTACAATAAATTGTTTTTGACCCCTTTTCCAATGTGGAGTACTTCCTCATAAAATGGCTCTGATCTTTAATCTTATTAACACACAACTGTAATAGCACACAATATAATTTACACGACTTTATTTATCAAATTGGTTACAGTCACAGTCACAAACTGGAAAAAGTATGTGGACTCTAGTTTTTATTAGCTGTTAGAACCTTTTATTGATCAGTAATTTTCCTGTACACGTGATCAAAGTTCAGATCAGCGGTCATTAATTTTTTGGATCATTTAGGTGTTTTTGCAGAAACGACCCTACGGTGGCTGTTTAAAGGTCAGTGATATGACCTTTGCACAAGATTTAAGAATAAAACAAAAGTAAATTTAAATTGCTGTTACTTTTGCTTAGGCCTAAGTTTCTTGACTATGAGTAATAAAGTATCTTGTGAAAAGTGTTGCATTACATGTTACTCGGGGTAAATGTATAAACCAATAAACTATATATGAGAAGTAAATGTACTTAAAATTATTTACAGTTTTTATGCATGGCATGGCAATCTACACTAGCTGCTCTTATTGGTTAAAGTAGCGGACTGTGGTAGTCTAGCGGTTAAGGTACTGGACTCTGGACCAGAAGGTCCAGGGTTCAGATCCCACCCTCTGCCACAGTTGGGTCCTTGAGCAAGGCCCTTAACCCACAATTGCTTGGATTGTAAGACCATAGGAGTTGTAAGTCGCTCTGGATAAGGGCGTCCGCTAAATGCTGGAAATGTAAATGAAATGTTAAAGCATTTTCTGATTTATGGGTGATTGAATGTGGCATTTTACAGAAACCTTCCATC
Organism: Parotocinclus haroldoi; assembly: GCA_034779995.1. Lineage (NCBI taxonomy): Eukaryota > Metazoa > Chordata > Actinopteri > Siluriformes > Loricariidae > Parotocinclus > Parotocinclus haroldoi. The sequence continues at coordinate 23,103 of JAUZST010041646.1, forward strand.
ATGACCTCACGAATCAACCCCTCTGTCACCCTGCCCCCTTTAAAAACACATATGAATGGACAAGACAGGAGGAGGGGGAAATCTATACACTCACACACACACACAAAAGAGATGAGGAGCACAACTAAGACAGTTAGCAATAAACATAGCACTAGACTATTGAGACATTAATTTACATAATATTCAAACACTTTCAGAACTCAGCTACAGGGAACCAGTTAATCAACTAACTCAACTCAGGTAAAAGCAGTAATGTATCACAAATTGTAATTACTCTGGGAAGTATTTACTAAATGTAATTGCTTGATTTAAATTTAAATGTAAACAATGCATTAAAAGAGCAATGTAACTTGTGAAAAAGTGAAATGAAAGAGTGACACATAATTACCCAGCAGTACCATCTTGAACCATTAAACTTCTAGTCAGAGTTCAGTAGCAGGGCAGTTACTAGACTACTGGTTTGTATGTGGCACACACATAATTTATTGGGGCAGAGCTGTATGCCTCTGCTTGGGTTACAACTATGCATAAAGTGATTCAAGACAAACGAAGAACAAATAAGCTGCACTGCACTTTTATTAATTGATTTAATTAAACATATAACTATGGTATAGCATTACCTTGGCTTCAGTGTGGTTGACTTTCTTTTGAATGTTAATTACTCCCCAAGAAAAAAATGAAAGAGGCTCAGACGAAAGTTCAAGCTTTTGGAAAGATGGAATTCAGGACACGGTTGACATTTTCCCAACTGGATTTTAGTAGGGTGCAGCAACATGTAAGCTGGGTCAGGACTGAAAAACTGGTTCCTGAAGCTGTGAGGTGACAGCGCTCAACATTGCACCTTTGTGCTTTCCTGGATCACTAGTTCCTCTATTTTTGTTTATTTTTTTCTAAGATTTGTAGATTCCTGCAATTCTTTCCCTTCGCTTCTTTTACACTTCCATCGGTATTGCATGCTCTGCTCTCGATGTGAGCTTAGCAGCAATGAATGTCCTCCTTTTTCTGGACTGACAGTACTGTGCAAAAGTCTTAGGCCACCATGAGATTTGATGTTTTTGCAATAATATAACGTATTGTCAACAAGTTTACCCAAAAAAAAATCCAACCCAGATTCGTCACTCCATTCTTTAATGCCCTGATGAAGTGTAAGGGGAGGGTCACACTAAATTCTTGCCACTGTAGCCTATAGAAGCTGTTTTTTCTGATTTATATTCTCTCTGAGTTTTCTGACTACAAATTGCCGTCGTTGTTAAAGCTAGGATTGAATGGTGGCCTAAGACTTACTGTACTGAACAGTACAGCTTCATGAAACTCTGTATTTTGGCTTCCAAGCTTCTTTTAAATGTGGTTCGATCTGAGCTTGTTTTTCTCTGACTCGGACCTTCACCGTGACACCTGATATCACCAAAGTATCCTAGAACTTCTTATATTTATTCTAATACAGAATGTATGTTTAGTATGTTCTGTAAAAAATATACATATGTGTATTTGTCGACTGAGCACATGACTCATTGTGAAGGGCTCACAAGCATTTTTTCTTAATGCTGTTTATTATGTAAATAACTGTGTTATGTAAGCATGATTTACCACTAGGCAGACTTCCTCATTCATATGTGAGATGATTTATACAGATAGATTCTGAGCCGCATTCACTAACAAAATACTAAAAATGTTATGAAATCGCTGTGCTACATTAGCATGGTTGCATTATATAGTCCATTCTATAGGGTTCAGGTGTGGAGACTGGCTAGGCCTCTCCAGGACCTTGAAATGCTTCTTACAGAGCCACTCCTTAGTTGCTCTGACTGTGTGTGCATTCATCCTGTCCCCACCCCGATATTTCCACAACCATGCTTCACAGTAGGGATATTGTTCTCATTCTTCTTCTTCCTCCAAACATGGAGAGTGGAGTTCATACCAAAATAGCTCTATTTTTGTCTCATCTGACCATATGACCTTTTCCCTGAGTCCTCTGGATCATCCAGATGGTCATTGGCAAACTTCAAACATGAGCAGGAGAACCTTGCATCTGTCATCTGTCATCTTTCAGGTCATAGACCAGGTCCTTCTGTGTAGTTCTGACCTTCCTTCAGAATTATTCTTACCCCACATGGTGAGATTTTGTATCTATTCCCAGACGAGGAATATTAACAGTCATCTTGGGTTTGTTCCATTTTCGAATAATTGCGCCAACAGTTGTTGCCCCTGGTGTCCTTTGACAGCTCTTTGGTCTTGGACATGGTGAAGAGGTTGGAATATGATTGATTGTGTGTGTGGACAGGTATCTTTTACACAGGTAACATTTTCAAACAGGTGCGATTAATAAAGGTAATGAGTGCAGATTATGAGTGCTTCTTAAAGAAAAACAAACAGGTCTGTGAGAGCCAGAATTCTTGCTGGTTGGTAGGTCATCAAATACTTATTTACTGCAGGAAAATACTAATTAATTATTTAAAATGTGATTTTCTGAATTTGTTTTTAGATTGTGTCTCTCACAGTCTAAATGTACCTACGATAAAAATTAAAGACCTCTCCATTCTTTGTAGGTGGGAAAACTTCTAAAATCGACAGTGTATCAAATACTGATTTTCCCCACTGTATAAACACAGATAGGGTCAAGACATTTTCATAAATGACATAACTGAATATTCCACATAGTTAAACAAAAAATGATACTCAGTTTTCAAATGTGTAAATGTTTTTGATCTGATTTACACAACACGGCTTACTCTTAATGGGTGAAAAACGCTAAATCCTCAGTTTATGACTCAACATCTGATTATACTGATTATTCTGGAATGTAGTTATCGCACCACAACATATCTTCATTTTCTCTGGAATCACTGCATCTTCTGTTTCTATTATTCGCAACTAAAAGCTAAAATCAGCTAAATGCTAAATTAAATTAACCACCGTTTACAAAGATAGCTGTTACACAGTGTCGGCCTACTGACTCAACACTAAATGTCTAAAGTACATTTAGAGACATTTGGACATTTTTTCACTGTGACCTTACAGCTTTAGCGTTTCCTCAATCCCTCGTCAATTCACTCCAGTTGATACAATATGGATAAAGGCAACATAACAGAAACCAAAAATAAAATATAAATATAATATAATCTCAAACAGCTGTGATGTCACACATATTCTGCTTTGTGCTGCCTGATGACCTTTGGCTTTTTAAGAGATATGATTTTTCAACTGCTACCTTATTTGTGTATTCAAATCCCACAGTAGGATCACGTGGCTTTGTATATTTGAATACCAAATAAGAAAATAATAACAGTCTTATACACATACATGCAAAATAAACCTGGGCAACACACAGGTCTGTGTCCAACGGATGGGATACACCTCATTAGATCAATAAATAAAACTGAACTTCCTTCACTTCTGCACGTTCTAACTGATAAAAAGTTGTCATCCATACTGTTAAACCAATCCATTCACTGTATTATTTGTAATGTCTTACAGGTAAGAATATTAGTCATTTTACTGGGTTAAGCAACAACAATGCTATATT
>JAUZST010041657.1:0-26625 GCA_034779995.1 Parotocinclus haroldoi
ATCTTGTGACTGTGCAATTGGCCTTTTGTGCACATAGAAAAAGTATTTCGCACTATATATATGATAGTAAATGATCTGAAGATCGTCCTAATAATGTTGTTTTGTTGAATAATTTCTAGGCAAACCGCCTGTTCCTATTCAAGGCCACGGCCTTTGAGAAAAGCCCCAGGAGGAAAATAACTTTCTTGGCTGAGATGAAGTCATAAGACCATTGGAACCAATGCATATTAGGAGAAGCAGACAGGATGCAGACACGACTTCAGTTCTGTCCGGTTAAATTTGATATCATTGGACAGGATTAACCTCTGGCGGCCCATCAACGCCACCAGGCCTGAGATTTCGCCCTATAATACATTCTTTCTGTGAGGATACTTGATAATAGATGAGCTCTTGCCAGGAGCAAGGCCCATTTTCCCTCTGTCTCTGTAGAGAAAAACACCATGTGGTCAGAGCACATACTGGAAAGCTATTTGGGAATCTTCTGGTAGGTCAAACGCTTCAATGATGAATTCCATTTATAGGAAATGACAGCTCTTTTCCTTAAAAAAAAAAACCCCTACAATTTGTTTATATGCTTCATTAAAGGATCTCTCACAACTGCCACTCCAAATGGTGCTGTTTTTTCATTTACCATGTCCATCAATCTGTTCTTGAGGTTTTCTGTTGTGGTGCAGGGAACCCGAGGCCTGCCTCTCCCTCCTGAGTTCACATCCCAAGCAATGCAGACAGATTTAAGAGTCAAAGACATGACCATGGCATATAAACAAAGCCCAGCTAAAAGAATCGGTTATTGCATTTTTCTTTTCTGCGAACGCAGGCCGCATTCGCATTTTCTTAATGTGGGATTCCCACGTTACAGTAGACCATGGGTGAGACGAGCGGTAAATGACAAACTGCATATGGTGCATGTTGAGTATCTGAAATAATATTGTATTAATAGGGAGTTTGTCACCTTTATGGCAAGGTTTTCCATTCGATTTTAGAACATGCCTGCAATGACATACTTCATCCAGGCATTTGGGCAATGATCCTAAGTCCTAGCTCATAGTTGGTGTTCCAGTTCTGCCACAAGGTATTTAAGGGTGCAGTCAGACCTCTGTAGAAGCCTGTCAAGGGACCTCTGGAAAGGCAACATGCCTGCAGGGATTCAATTCTTAAGAGCATTAATAAAATCAGGCACTGGCATCAGGGACAAGGACTAGCTCACAATTTATGCTCGAATTCCCCCTCAGTCACAAGATGGCTTGGCTTTGGATTCGACTGCAGAGAAAAACAATCCTTTGCATGCTAGGAGGCATTGAAATAAGTTGTAAGCCAAGATCGTTATAATAATAACAGTGGAATAATAATATAGTGGAAGTGCTAATATTCAACAGTGGAGAATGTGTGGTGTTTGCGCACGTGGACAAATTTAAGCCAGCTAGGAAAAAATGGGGATCAACAACCCGACAAGGCATGCATTCTACAACTTTAGCACTGGGTGACGTGTGACAGTAGCAGAAAACAGGGTGGGTGGGAAGGGAAGGGGGATATTTAATGGGGAAGGAATTTAAAGCTAAAATGGTGTACTCCACCAAAGAATCGGTCTCTTAATTTTCAAATAAAATAGGTTTAAGTAATAAGATTTTGCCAGACTCTACAATACTCCTTATGATTCTGATCCGTCTTGTTTATTACTTTCCCCTTTTTTGGTACAGCCTCCTTAAGCTTGGGAAAGGCGCTATACAAGTTCAACCTATCAAGTCATTCTGGCTAATTAGACTGGGGCTTCTGGGAAACTGAGTTTTTACCGGTAGGCCTTTCAAGTTGCGCTGTATATCTCTGCTGCCCTCTGGTGGTACAATAATATGCACTAGAGGTTATTACAGTTATTACACTTCTATACAAAAAGCGACAACATTGTAAAGATTTATCACTAATAGCCTGTTATGCAAGGCTAAGAACGTAATTTAAAAGAAGCCATGGCCATTGTTTACACTGAATTAAAAAAATGTATTCAATTATTTTAGTTGGTTATTTACTTGTTGAGGAAATAAAGTAAGCATTAGATAACAGAAGCTAAGTTGCCAAGTTTGCTTTGAGACAATGCACCACTGTAAAAAAAAAAAAAAACCATAGAAATGAATATTTATAAATATTTAAGACTTTATTTCTATCTTGTTGGTACCATCTCATGTCCAGATTATGGGTACTTGGAAGGGTAGGGGCATTAAGGTTAGCTTAGCTAGACAGTATACAGTGTTCTTCTGACTTGACTACTCCACTGCAAACTGAGAAAACCAGATCTGTGGAACACTGGGAAAGGTTCCACTACATTATGGGATGTATCCACAGGGATTCCCTACATAAGAGCTTTACAGAATGAAGGCATTAATGTTATGCGACACGGTCTGGCTTGCAGTCTGTTTTTGGTCAAGGCCTTGAACACCAATCCTGGCAAACCATTTTTCGGGGGCCGTACTTTGTATGGGTGGGCAAAAGGCAAAGTCATGCTGAAGCAGGAAATGGATTCATAAACTTTTGTCTGGAATTTTCTTGAATGTCAGTGCATGCCCGCAGCAATAAGGAGCCCGTAAGCACCGTTAACATTGCAGTTGACATGAACACACGCAGGCGGCTTGTCCTGGTTTTCTAATAATCATTCGTGATACCGCTAGATGATGAAGCACGATTGTTTACTCCACTGCACTAACTTCTGCTCCAGAACCTGTCTTTTACACCAGGTGTTTTCGATTTGTGTATAGCTCTTCATGGATCCAGACAAACAGCCATTGGGTTGCTTCCACACACACTTTGCATACATAAGACGCTATGCGTTTTTTTATTGACTAATCGCAAGTTCATCCTATTCCCCGTCATTTAACAGTCGGTTATGCCGTTGTGCCCTCATAAGACCCACTGGACAAACTGTGTGTATGCTTCTGCGATCAGTAATACATTAGTGACATAGTGCGTGGTCCTGTCAGCACGGGTGTGGTCACGTTCATGGCTCATTAAAATACACATCTTGTTCTCTCATCAGCAGAACATCAGCATTAGTCACCAATTCCACAAGCTAAGAAATCAGACAGAGGAAATGCAGCAGACTAATACCCATGCTGGATGTGTTCTCTAGATTCCAAAGAGAGGGATCATTGAGGATCTGTGCTTTGCTTTGCTGTGTTTTTGGTAAAGATTTTTAATGGAATGGAAATACAAGGATTTTGAGCTTAAAGCAAGACTTGGGTCAAGAGGGGAATTCCATATTACAAATGTCTCTCCTCCGTGTCAGTAGTAGACCAAATCTACTGGGGTGCAGTACATTTTTGGCACTGAATCACGCAAACATAAGGAATGCATTTCAGACTTACCACCAAGAAACTCCAAGCCTTTAGGGAGATGCCTCGAATAGGTCCAATATGACGAGTACCAGCCAGAGTCACTGTTTGGTAGAGATGCTTCATTAAACATATAACACAACATATAATCTAGATGATATAAACTCGTTTCAAAACGACAGCCGCATAGCTGCTCGAATGAAGGGGTTCCAAGCAGAACACTGTCTCCATCACACTCACTCCACTGGCTTGTCTTCTTCCCACAGTTCAGATCCACATGTGCATTTTGCAAATGCCCCTATCCAGAGCAACTGATAATTCCTTCCAATCAAAGCCATGGTGGATTAAGGGCCTTGCTCAGGGACCCAACACTGGCAGCTTTAAAAGTCGTGAACCGAGAAGACCGAGGAGTTCCACGATAGAATCCAAAAACACAACAGTTCATGGTACTCCTTGAAACATACTGTACGTGTTGTGATTTGTGACACTTTGAGGTCTTGATGATGTGTATTGTACAGTGAATAATCAAACCAGGGATACAAGAATACTTCAGAATCAGATGTGTGAACTTGTGATGGGTTTGCGTACATTTTATTCTTTTGTAACAAGACCTTCAACTTGTAAAGAACATTCAACCGTACCACTTGTTCATGGCAATAATACACATTTCTATAATAAAAATGAACATTAACAAAAAGTCTGTCACTAGCCAAGGCACTGGCCACCAACCCATATCCATGATATGCATCATAGGGATTACAGAACATTTGGCAGAACAATAGAGATTAGTGCTTTTTTTCATATTCTCCTACCAGCAACACTAAAGCTCTGATGTGATTACATGATAATCACAGAGCAATTTTGGACTGAAGATCCCTAAAAAAAAAAGTGCTGGCCCTTGTCAAGGCCATGTCAAAATATTAAAGACATCTGACGTTCCCTTATTTTCTCCTCTTCGGGAGTGTAAAAATACTATAAAACGAATTACAGTTTGGTCTCTCATAAATCATACAGATAAAAGCCCTATTATCAAGGCAGCACTAAACTGCAATCCTGCAGCCTGTGAACTTGATTAGAACAAGGCTCTGGTGCTCGAAATACAAAACTTTACATTATGTGGCAAAGTGATCTCTTTGCATAGTCAAATGATTGGATTTGTTTTCAGTTAATACTGACTGGAGGACTGCACGACGACGAAAGATTTCTTCACTTCCGCTTGCACATCAGTCCAAATTTGGTTTGAAACACTACAAAACTCAGCTACCGTCTGATCATTTGCTGCTGCCTGGAAATGACCATGACAATCTAGTAAGTATAAAAAAAGTCTATAAAACTGCAATATGCATAATACATAATTCAACAGTACCTCTATCACATACGAGGTCATACACAGCATTAAATGGAAATACAATAATACTATACATGTAAAGGTTAGGCAATACACCGAGATTATTCCATGAGTGGTTTAGCTACATCCATGTCGAAATGCTGTACCTTTATGAAATTAAACCATACTTTGTGTACATGGAAAAGCTGCTTGGTGGTTTCGACCTTGAGGGAATGACTGGCAACGTTCACAGCTTGTTTCCCCCCTCCCCCAAAATAATCTCAGACACTTGCCTTAGAAACTAAAGAGCCTACACATTGCTTCAGAAAAGACATAATGCAAGTATAAAGCATTTTGGTTTGGGAATAACCAAGAACATGATGTTAACTCTGAAAATGTTAAAACTTGGTGGTTAGGTGAGGTCTGGGACAAAAGTGGTAAAAGACAGACAAAGAGGTAGATAAGAGCAGAAACAGCAGACCTGGCAACAAGGGTGTGATTATAGTAATAATGCTTGGGGTTAGATCAGGGGTATGATCCATGCATTTCATACAGAACCCAGCAGGAAAGGAGAAGAAATGTAATCATAGTGTCTGAACGTGCATCAGCAAGTCATTTACTCATCTTGAGGAATCCGGTCAGCCTAATCAGGGTTATAATGGGTCTAGAGTTTATCCCAGGAACACGCTAGGCGCAAGGTGGGACCCGCACCCTGCATGGTGCACCCGGCCATCGTTACTGCACCAGTTATGGACATCTATGGGCTGCTTTGAGTAGACAGTATTCCACGCACTGGCTTGCTTTTTAGAAGGAGGGAACTCTTACAAGCATAAGGTGAACAGGCCAAAATCCATACGGACAGAAACAGACAATTGACACCTATACCAATGTGCCGCTACAGGAAACTTGCAGTTCACAAAAAAACATGATCAAGTCACATCTAAAAGAAATGATCCTCCATTTTGGTGCAGTTACCAATGCGATATAAGCCATTCATTTTACTAGCACTGGGAAATACTGGTACCTGGTAGAACTTTTAGAATACAAAATGAATTCCTATGTAAAGTGGGACTCATTATGGTACCTCCATAAGCCATTAAGGTGCTCAAGTCGGTCCAGAGTGCATAAACGAGCCTCCTCTTTCTGGACTTGGTCTTAATTGTTGTCAAGACCAGCCTAGTCTGATGCATCTGTCTAACTATAACGTTATTATAAACTGCACTTCAATCTCTTCAAACAAAATAAACCAGTCCTCTCTCTCTACAATCTAAATAAAGTCTGCATCCAGACTGGTTAACAGGATAACGCGTTAAAAAGGGACAGAACGGATGTTCTTGGTTAGCCAGTATTCAGCTGACTTTACGTAGTGACTTCAGTATAAGCTACATTGCCTTGGTTTGACCATGACTATAATATAACAATAATAATTTTAGGCTAAATATTTTTTTTTCATATTATATTTTACAAAATGCTAGATGAAATACACTGCTCACAAAAAATTGGGATATTTCATATATATATATAGGGATCAATATCAGCAAAATCACTCCATCCTGGCAACATCACCGGGCAAAAACGTGTCAGCTACTGACCGGTCTGAAACATAGCAGATCAGCAGGATTGAATTATTATTACTGAGAAGGCATTTATCATATTTAAAGATTGGAGAGGGAGTCAGAGGCGAGGTTGTTGGCTTTTCGAGGTAAAGTGCATGGCGGAAAAAAACGTCCTGCCATCACAGGTGGCCAGAGATGAGGTTAGCGAGATAACGGGTGACAAGATAACGAGGTTATATTAACCTTTTATATTTATATATATATACATGCATACATGTACGTGCGTGTATGTGTATGTGTGTGTATGCATGTATGATAATGAATGTAAAGTGAATTACAAACTCATTAAACGTTTTCTTCTATTTTTGTATGATGAGAAAAAATCTTAATATGGTCTTGATTCGGACTCGACCACTAAAAGACTTGGCCTTGACTTGGCCTTATCGGTCATGACTACAACAGTAGTGCCAGCACACTGCTAAAGTTTTCCGCTCAGTTTTAGATCTGCAGTCAAATATGGAGCACATGAATTTAGCTGTGAGTCTATAGCTTTAACAAGATGAAGCCGTAAGCCAGATTTTACACAATGTTTCGTACAAGTTTATTTGCTCTGGAGGACTAGTGTAACCGTGGCTTATATGATCCAAGATGTTTTGTTAGCAATAGTAACAGGTAAGTAAGTCCCAAATGGATTATGGCACACTTGCAAGTTTTGTTTCTAAACGTCGGAAGTGCTAAATACTCTTCATGCACGTCTTGAAAGGCAGCCTAGAGAGCAATCAGCCCACATAGTATTTAGTACTTGTAAAGTGCAAAGAATTAGTATGTCAAAAGCCTAGAACAGGGATATAAATAAAAAAGAACACCGTTAGCTCCTTATACAACAACAGTGCAGGAGCTCCATGGATCCTTTGGCGTTTCCTTCATTTCCATACGTGTACCATTCTGCACAGAGTACCGTAGTGAACATAATAAACACAAGAGTCCTATGAACTCACCCTCATTTCCTTAGACATTCTTTGTATTTTGGCACCAATTCCTAAGGTTTTGGTCCAGTACTATATAAGGCACAAGGGATCAGGAAAGGCATTGTGCAGTTATAAGACTGTCCATGTGTCAGTAAAAAGTGGCGGACGGCGCTGAGCCTTACCAGCGCCCGCTCACGCTGGCAATGTCTGCGTGAAACTGGCGTGGCAGGCGGCCGCTGGCCCCGCCCTCCAGGAATGAGGAGCGAATGTTGGGTGGCTCGAACAGCTTTCTTCGGTTCTTGTTCAGGTCTGTCAAACACGGTAAGGATTTTTAGTAAGCAAGCTTTTGAACATGTCAGCTTTAATACTACAAGAACCCCTAAACAGCTACTCAGCCAAAACGCTTTGCATTTCGCCCAAAATTAGGTTTTTACTCTTATGAGAGCATTTACAGATAAATGGGTTTGACAGATCCGGAGTTATAGGGATAGGTTTTTGTCAAATCAGAACGAAGTGAGAAAAGATTCCACCAGTGCAGATTATATTACATTCCTTATCCGTTCAAGAGTTCAGCAAACCAAACAAATGCTGACCCACAGTCATTTCCTGTCCTCGGCACAATTGGGCTTTATGTTTCCATACTCTGGAGTTCATAAGCAAGCCGATATTTCCTAAGCATAACTAGCATTATGAAAGATAAAAGAAATGCAAAGTTATCCCCGGGTTCAACGTTATTATCGGTTTTTGATGGTGGGTGGCCAACACTTCAAAGACACTAATCTCAAAGCCTGTTGCTTGTCATTCCTGATCTCCCCAAACACAGCGCTCTGGGCCAAAACCAGTCCCCAGGTGTCAAATTCACTTTTTCTTCTGCTAGGATATGAACAGCCATACGGAGCCTGCCATGTGGGCTAGTGCTAATGCATGCATTTCCTTGTCAGCAAGGAAAGTATACAATAAAAGTCACCTGAGATAGCAAGCAGCATTTTTCGACGCGCTCCGAACGTGGTGATGCCCAGCTCCTTCAGGTCTTGATCGGTTAGTGTGAGGAACGTCTGCAGGTCGATCTGTGAGGCAGATTACCGGTCAGTTAGGTTTTGTCCTGTTACAGTTAGATAAACAGTCTGAAGAAAACTGGTTTCTGACAGAAACTGGCCTGGATAGTTTTCTTTTATTTTAAGCCCACTTATGCTTGTCAGGGACCAGGGACGTCCTAATGGCCTAATGGGTCCTCGTGGTTACCAATAAACCCTGGATAAATATATACCTGGAATGTTAAGGCAACCAAACAAAAAGTGCCAAGGGACAGCTATATATATAAACATATAAATAAATAATACAATGCAACCCTACACCACTGTTTTATGTAATTCAAACTAACAACCTTGTGTCTCACTTACACTAATATCAGTTTTTGTCAAAAATCTCTTCTCCAATCAAAAATCTAGACAGATGCACCGAGGCCTGAAGTCACTGCAGCAAACTCTTAAGACCATGCACCACAGCCAACGTCAGGAATAAAAAATGCAGCCTTTTTTCTCTGTTTGGGTCAGTACCTCCTGTTGCTGGAAGACGTCGGTGTATTTCCCCAGACCCAGCTTGCTGAAGAGCTCCGGCAGGTCTGAACCTTTCAGGGAGGCGCTGAGGTTACAGCCATTGCTCCCCATTACTGAGGAGAAACAGTCCATGTAGTTACTGCTGCTCAAGTAGTGCTCCACTGCAAGAAAACCAAACAGCATGGTTATTTATAAAAGAAAGTGACGGCACCAGGAATGCATGTTTGGCCATAAGGAGCATGTGCCTATAGTTGCTGTTGGCAAGGTTCGAAATTTTTGGGTGATGCATAACGGCACAGTGAAGAACTTTACTGGGCCCATTGAGGTAGGCTTTCTGTGGCCCGTTAAACTTTGGGGTGTAAAGTGTGCATTTTTTCCCCGGAACACTGGGCAGTACTACGGGACACACGACTCAAATTTCCTAAAGACACTACATTTAACATAATGCCCGAGCAGCTTTCCAAAATGCTTTGAACGCTTCGAGTCTGAGCCAGTTTCTTTCATTTTTCTCAACGAATACGGGGCACGGGGAAATATTTTAAAGACTTTTTTAAAGGTATTGATAACCCATAGAAACGCCCCTCGGCGTTTGTTGAATAGGATTACCACTGTAAACATCTATGTCTATATCATGTCACAAGTCTTCAGTTCCCAGCTTCCCCTATAAGCCCCACAGCTAGACGTTTATTCATAACTGGTCATTATACCCGTCTTGTTCTGCTTCCTCTTGGGGCTGATGGGTGTTGGGTAGTCACTGTGTGCCGGGAGCCCGCTCCCGTTCCTCTCCCTCCAGTTATCCGAGTCGCTGCCGCTCCCCACTCCCTCTCTGCTGTTGGAGCGTGATAGCGATAGAGGAGAACCCTGCAACGACATAGACACATCAGCAATGATCTGTAACCACAGGCTGCATGAACTCAGTGAGCTCACTGATGGAACTGATGGCTGAGATTATAGAGGGCTACTCTGACTGTGCATTCCATCAATAAATGACCCAGTTACTTTGAGCAAACTGATCCAAACGGGAAGAAGCTCCTCACATTTGTATTCCCACATCAATTACTACTGGCAAATCTCCGCTCTCAGGCATTTGCACATTACCATTTGGCTCCAAAGTTAAGACTTAATACTTTAAGTCTTTAAGGCTTGGAATTGGAAATTCACTTGTTCACTCCCAGTTCCCGTGGCTTGGAGGCAAAAGTCAGCCACTGGATCTTTGCTCCAAAGGATCTTTGTTCGTCGCCTGGCCTTGCAATGTCAAGGTTGGGTGCTGTGATTACAGGGTCCTGCAATAAGCCTAAGCAGTATAGGCTCTGTACCCCCTCTGTACTGGTCATGACCTTATGACCCTGACCAATATAGGTGGGGTCAAAATGGTAAGTGCTACTACACTGTATAGCTAACCCTGACTTAGCCATAGATGAATTTGTGTAGGGATGAGCTCCTAATTTAAAGACCCGAGACCAGTAAGACTAAATTCTGAATTCAGCGCCTAGCTGAATCTCAAGATGCGTAAAAGCAAAATGTTTAGTGTTTAGCTTTAAATGACACTGCCAATTGTGGTTGACAACCATGGTGGTCACCGCTGTGATGTGTTATGCTAGAAAACTGTCCATCTAAGAACAAGCACCAGAAGATTTGAAATGGCTCTGGGTGGAAACTAGAACTTAACTGGATGATACTTTCAGATAAACCAAGATCCGACACTTACATCCAAATAAAAACAAAAATGGTCAGAATTTGGACCCTATGGGTAGAATTTGTTGAAACCTTTGCCATTCAAGTTCTCTGATCTAAACCTCAGTGAAAACCGTGGTTGGGCTGAGGGGGAGAACACATTGAAGAGTACTTAAAACCCAGGAGGATCTGATGATATGTATTGAGGAGTGTCTCAGAATCCTCAAATTCTTTAACAAGCATAAGAGGGGAAGAAAACTTGTTGGAAACAAATGTTGGAAACTTAATGACAGGCCCAAGCCTAACAACTTAAAGTGCTAAACCTGAAATAATCTGAAGAGGGAAAAAACATAACTGTGGAAGGTTGAAGCGCTTCTCGTTCTGTTCTTCCAGAACACTGAAAAATACCGTCCATTATTTTCAGGGACCAGCCCTTACACATCTTAAAAACCTATTTTTATTGTTTTTTTTTATTGTTGTTTCAACCCCTATAACATTTGTACCTTAAATATATAAACTAAGGATTATTTTAACATTGTATTCATGTCCTTAGGTTTTCTGTTAGCTTAACATATTCCCACTTCAGGTTTAACATCAAGTCATTTGGATCATCTGAAAACCAAACATAATGGGTGAGTCCAAAATAAGACCAAAAAAGTTTATTTTTATTTATTTATTTATTTATTTATTTTTTGTTCCTTGTATTTAATGATATCGTAATTTCCTATCCTGTTTCCAAAAATATTGTAGATTATTTTAAAAATGACTAATTTACTGCTCAGTGTCCAAATGCTATTAATATGGATGCCATGTGGTTACATTTGAAATATTTGCTAATTCTCTGCTGACAACTCAATCCTGTTACTCGTATAAAGAGTAACAATACTGGGAGAAACAATGTAAAAAGAAAGTTGATCAATATTCGTTATGAATAGTTACATTTGTGTTGTTAGATTCAGGCCTGAAAAACAATAAACATGAAGTTTAATTTTTAATTGCAGATAGGCACCAGTTCAGTTGAATGACTCATTTTCTAGATTGCTTGACTGCAAGTGTCTTTTGGAAACACATTCCTTGGGTGTTAACGTACTCTAATTGTGATAAGTTACACCAGTGAACATGAACACACCTCACATCATAGCTCACCCCGTAAGCCGTAATCCATTCCTAAACATCTGAGCTCACCTCATACGTAGTTGACATTGTAGGTTTGTAGGACACGTGGTTTGCTCTGCGCAGCTCTTTAATGGTTTCGGCTGGCATGGACTTGGAGAAACCCAGGCCGCTCCATGTGTTAGTTGGCGTGCGCACCTCTGTCACCACTGGTTTCTTAAGCATGGCTGAGCGTTGTAAAGAACAGAATACGTTCAGCATTCCCATCTTGAAGAATAATGTATTGTAAATACTGCCATTGCATAAACAAATGCACTCTCCGCCTCGACTCATTTTAATGGTATGGGTCACCTAAAGAACTTGGAATTGAGAAGATAAACATTAAACAGTATAAACAGTAATGTGTTATAAAGTTTACTGGTAAAAGGGGACCCAGCCTGCGTGAAATGAAATGCTGCCCTCAGCCAGATCTTTTGTGCTTGGAAACTCAGCAGCTCCACTTCTAGTGCTGGGACAGTAGACTAAACATTTCAGATTTCCTCACTTTGTTGTTGCAGCAGATTTGTTTGTTATCGCAGGACTGAACTGAAATAAAGAGCCTTAAACAGGCATTTGATTGGTCTGATTCATACCTTTGGTTGCCAGCAGCTTCTTCTGCTCATAGTCAAAGGCCTGAAGGAGAAGAGGGGCAAAAGGCACGATTGAAATATTTGCTCATTCTGCCACAAGTATTTAGCTTACTAATCGACAGGCTCACACTAACATTCAACCTGTTCTGGGAAGAAATCTTATTTATTTTCACCAGATACACTGCTGACAAAAACTTCACCCAAAGAGTGTCGGATGTGTGGTGGTCTTGTGGGGATCCTGACCATTAGAAACAGAGTAAAGGTACCACCAAAGTATGGAAAGAAACAGATGGACCACAGTACATCTTTACGATGAGTTAGTCTGATAAAATGGAATAAAAAGTAAGTCTCATAGATATGATCTGTTCTGTTCCGAGAGTTTATTCGCATGTCCCTAGTTATCCCAAGCTCATGAGCCTCCAACACTTGATCTCGGCTCCATCCCAATTCAGTATTGAGACTGAATTGAGACACTGCACTCCCCTCTTGTTGATAAAGCCCACATTTCACTGAGAACATTTAAACATGTTCTGCTTTGCCTTTTTCTCGTCTAATCTACCCCTCAACTTGCAATTCACGTCCGCAATTTTTTTATTTATTAATCATAAATACACACTCGCATCTCTGAAAGTTTGTTATTTGGAGGTTCACATCTAATGGACCTAGTGTATCAACAAGGAGGTGTTCTTAATCAAGAGACCATAAGTGCACAGATCAAAGAAGAACAATAATTACGGAACAGTGTGTCATTACACGTGCATTTCAGATAATGGCAACATAATACACAGATTAAGTATTTTAATAACTTTAACAATAACCTTGTCAGACTACGGACATGTATATTTGTGCATTGTCCGAGAGGATGTTATGTAGCCCAAATTCCATCTTAAAAAACCAAGAGTGCAGCGTAACAATATAAAAATGCATACTGTTGAAGTTTTATCATCCATGGCTGTGGAGTGCTATATAAAGTAAGAGCTATTTTGTGGTGTCAAATAAGTGCAAGCAAAAACATAAATCACGCGCACAAAACAATTTTGTGTAATTAAGCCTATAGCAAATCATGCGGTCAGGGCATTTCAATTCCCCCCCCCCCCCCTGTACTGGACGCATACAACATTTAGAGGGGCACTGCTGTACCTCTCTGCTTGGCAATCTGGCAGAGGCACAGAACTGGGCAAAGAAGCCAGTGGGCGTTGCAGTGGTTGAGCAATAAATAAAAATAAACACTAAAGGAATTTGTATTAACTGAACATAAAGCTATGAGCTATCAATACCTTGTAGTGTGGCTGAATTTCTTTTAAACATTTGCAGATGTCCGTTACCGCATGCAAAGTACCAAAAGAAACTCGCTTTAGCCATGCAAAGTTTTAGAAACATGGTGGGGCATTATGGGAAATGTAGTTCCTGTAGTTCTGCTCAGCAATTCAGGTTTAAGCAGACTTATGACTCCTGTAATTTTAGGCACAGGAACATTTTCCTGGGGCACGAGCCCCTGTAAAGAAGCTTTGATGACAAGACTGCATGAGTTCCAGCTTTCAGCATTCTGAAGTGAGACACGCAATGTTCTGAACATGTTACAGAGCGCTTGTTTGCTGTGGGTCAGGCTGATGAGGATGGAGAAGAAAAATGAGTGGATTTGGTGAGGCAGCAGTAGAATACCTGCATGTTGGAGAAAGAGGACTGAGGTGAGAGGCGAATGCGCTCCGAGTTCTGCTGGGCTGCTCTCTCGGCTGCTCTCTCAC
This sequence comes from Parotocinclus haroldoi, assembly GCA_034779995.1. NCBI lineage: Eukaryota > Metazoa > Chordata > Actinopteri > Siluriformes > Loricariidae > Parotocinclus > Parotocinclus haroldoi. The sequence goes on from JAUZST010041657.1 coordinate 13,886, forward strand.
TGCCTGGGGCACGCTTATCTGCTACAGGGCTCTCAGACGCGCTGGAGTCAGAATCAGAGAGCAAGCAATCTGAACTGTGGAGGGAGATAGGAAGGGGAAAAGAGAGGTAATCAAGAGGTACAGTTACGTTGTGTTACGTAACGTCATGAAGCCTAAATTTAACTAATAATAAATATAAGCTTACATAGTCTAGGATTGCTACTGTCAATTATTTTTTTTATATCTGCCTAATTCAGCCAAGGGTCACTCAGTGCTGGGGTCTAACCGGCAGAACAGGGAGCAATGTGGGAACGAACGCACACTCCCACTTACTGTGGGCAACTTAGACAATATGACATTATGGAATTTAGTTAAAAGGCATTATGTAAAATGTAACTCCTGAAGAGAAGAACTGCTAAAAAAAACTCCCAAAATCATTATTATACCCTTATATAAAATGCCTGAATATGGATATTGACAGGTTATATTGAGCAAAAAATATATTGTATACTGGACTGCACAAATTAAGTTGTATCTCCTGGTCTGTAGACTTATAATAACAAAGAATGATAAAAAAGAACAGAACTCTTGAGTGACACATTTTAACATTTGTCCACACACACTTCTACACATCTCCGGCTGTTACTGGTTGCATTTAAGCCCTTATTAAAATACGGCAAAGCAGTTTCTGTAAAACAGAGCATCAAGGATGGAGGTCAAGGATGGTTATTTCCCCACTCGGATTACTTGAAGAGAAACAAAAATAAGAGATGCTGACCTTTTTAAATTGGCTCTGAATACTGAGGAGGGGCCCAGTGTGAAGAGTGTCTAGACTAATGTTAACTGCCTATTTCATAAGCTTAAGAATGATATCAGTGATTTACCAGATCATGTTGTGGTCAACAACCACACATACCAGTTTGCTCCTCAGTCAAGCAGAGCTGTATAATAGAATATGGCGAATATGGAATATGATTATCCATCCTAAAACACGGTTACCATTTTCTTTGTCAAGTAAGATCTCCATCCAGAGCCTTGAGATTGGGTCATGAGATTATGGTTTTGATACGTATTTAAATTCCATACAGCAATTCTCCACTCATCAAATGGCAGGTGACTCAAATTATAGGGTTACACAGTGTATATAGAGTTTTGTTTTGTGTGCGCACACATACTGCAAATGAGAGTTCTTGGTGCCCTGTAGTAACTCCACTGCTTGCCTCTTGCCTGACGCTGTTTTGCAGGACGCCAGCATCTGCTTCAGCTCCCCACTGTTCCCCGAGTGTGACGGGCTTCGAGGCATGCCCACCTCAACGAAAGTGTCGGAGCCTGAATCACAGACATACACATTTAATCTCCCCCAGAAACAACAATCAGCCATTTTTGGTTGAACCTACAGCATGACTATTCCAGGCATCAAGGAATCTGGAGTCGACCACCCCTTATTACAGCTTCACCGCACACAAGAGAAAGGAAGTTGGCATTTAATTGACTAAGTGAGGAACAAAAACCCATAGTCCATAACCATTTTGCTGGCCTTTGGATGTTCTGCCAACTTAAACACATCTTAATGGGTACAGTGGTGGAAGACGGAAATGCTTGGCCTTCGGAAATGGATGCCTTAACCTGATATTAAAACATAAATGAAATGTAAGGCCAGACTCCGATAAAGTGGGATTCAGTCAATTCATTTGGTCCAGTCACGTAACAAAGTCACAGAGTCTCAGCCCCCATCATAGATGAAAAGGCAGGCAGACCAGTGGCAGACGGCAAAAAAAAACGATTGACTGGCAAACCCCCTGACCCTCTCCCGAAAGTTTCATTGACGCATAAATGTGATCTTGTGTCCAGATGGTTCCCTTTCTAAAGGTTATGCATTTCAGCACTCCTCCACTCTACCCATTAACGATGTGTTTGGGTTGGCTGAACATCGATAGACTAAGAGAATATTATGCTTTTTATACAGGAGCATACCCTAACATTAGGACAAGTGGTCGCTCATAACAAGGGTGCAAAACATAAGGCCCTGTGGCTTTGAGACGTGCGGCCTAGGAAATTCCAGAGCTCAACATTGACTTCGGCTACTAAAAAAAAAAGTGAATGTGAAAGAAAGCATTTTCTAAAAGCAACTTCAGAAACAGTGGCAAGAAGAAACACCCTAAAAGTTCATATTTGTGCATATCTATACAACCTTTTGGAATGCATTTTTGAACAATACATTACTGTTCCTCTTGCAACCCAAGATTTCTGCAGCAAATTATTCGAAGGTAATGCTTGTTTATGCCGTAACCACGGAAACAAGGACTGACAGAACAGCACGTATCAGCACTAGGGAAGTGTGACACGTCGATGTCTGGAAATAAGTCATGTAATCGCATGTATACATCTGATCACAGAGTACTCGGCGTCATTACCCTTTATACCGTCATGGCAGTCAAAAGGGTGAAAATTGGAATTAACGCAACACGTCATTGCCAACACACAAAAGTCAGATTTATTTCTAAATGTGTAATATATTATTACATATTCAATTTATTTTTGGTAGCTCAGTTTTGTAACTTTGACAACTAATAATTCGTTATTTATTTTATTTTTAACACATTTTACTTTAAAAAAAAATTGGAAGATGCTAAAAAGCTTTACTAAAGTACAATGCTACATTTGGTCCAGTCTTTGAGCCAGTACCTCGATCCTGGTTGGACTTGCTGGATAGGGGTTCAGACGGACAGTGTGCACTGGGGTCCGGGACCGGCTCTCCGTGAGCTGCATTCAGAACTTTGTCGGCCAAAGAGGATGAAGATATTCTGCTGTACATGGTGGCTGGGTGCTGTAACACACACACACACACACACACACGAACACGCACGCACACACGCACACAGAGTAAGTTTTGCCCAATGGTTCTGGTCAATCTTTAAGGTTAATAGGTAACTGAGTCACCTTGCCGTTGAGGGAGGACACAGCCTTGCTGCAGTCCGTGACTCCATTAACCTGTGGATCTATTGGAGCCAGGCCGGGTGGAGGAGACGGTGTATTGTGTGTGTAACTCTGAACCCCAGACAGTAAGATGTTGGCCAGTGTGGCCTGTGTGGCTGGATGGATCATCAACGGTGACGTGAAACCTGGAGAATTTGATTCATCTTAGTCATGTAAAATCCACATCTACTATTCATAAATAGAACATACACAACAAATACTAACACACTACAAACGTCCCAGTCACATCTATCCCTGCAGTCATTTCACTTTGCTTAGATTTTAAAATCAAGAAAAGGTTTTCCCATTAAAATGCACCTCAACAGAATATATTTATTACTTTTGAGATAATCAATCACAATGTTTTTATCGTTTTACTTCTACTTCTACTGGTTCTTCTTAAAGCCAGCGATCAGAACGTACAACAGATTAGTTATTTATTTTTAATGCATTACAAAAGTATTAATCTCACTAGGTGCTTTTACTTGACATGGCACGAAAAGCATGCGCCCTAAACACAACACTAAATGGTAAAAGGGTGCAATCGTCCGACCGCGACGCATGTAATCCGGACGGGGGCGAAGCACCAATACGGTGTGCAAAGAGTAACAAAACAAAGGAAGAAGAAGAAATGGAGAGCTATTTCAGACACACCCTTAGTCTCGCTGCCCCGTCCCAGTGATTAGATGTAGCGAAACTGTGGCTGGCTCAGTGACTTTAAAGTTTTGCTTTCTTTTCACATAATTCATGTCTTTACTGGTTTTATGCATTATATTAGATTCCTTTTCTTTATTCGTGCTTTGAATTATTAACTGCATTCGAATATAGGTGTACAAACCATCTTTTTGGAGCGCTTGCGAACGGATTAAATCTATTTACATTACTTATGCGGAAATTCGAGTCAAGACTTGAACAAATCTGTACAGATCCCGGAACCATTTAAATTAAATTAAGTTTCTTATTTTTCCCCCACTCCGACTATGAGGACAGACTTACTATTTAATATATCCCAGATAATCAATGTTATTTCTTATTTGGTGATCGGTCCAAGTCAAGTCAAATGTATTTATATAGCGCTTTTTAAAGTGGTGCATTGTCTCAAAGCAGCTTATTATCTATAGCAGATTATCTTAAAAAGCAAATCCATAATTGAGCAGGCCTAGGACAACAGTGGAAAGGGAAAAACTCCCTGAATATAGAAGGAAAAATCCGTGGGAGGACCAAGACTCAAAAAGGGACCCTTCCTCCTTGGGTGGCCTAGATGCACAGCCTATAACTACAGGTGCTTCACAAAGTCAAGTAACGAAAATGTGATGAAATGGTGAAAAGATAAGTTACGAATTATTTTTACAGCTGCAACAAAGACGCGGATAAACTGTTGGCCTCTTGACATTATTGCCCAATTATTTTCCTCTCACCTGGTGTGCTGGTTGGACTAACCAATGAGTTGGACCAGAGTGTTGGGCTGGGTGTTCCAGAGGACGAAACATGAAGGGGGCTTATGGAGCTGTTGAGGGCGTTGAGGAGAGAGTTTGGGGTGGACGGAGCACTCAGAGAGGTGGATGCAGGTCCCAGTAATCCTGGAGAAGAATAATGAACCATGCAAGACATGTTTTACATCAAGTAAATGTCTTAAGCAAAAGTTTGGGCAGTGCAAAGGTGATACTGAATATCTGATTCTTTTTTTTTTTTTTTTTAAACCACAGTTACTTTTTAATGTCACTGGGTAAAAGACTAAAAAAACATTTACTCACATTACTGAAATTGTAAAATATTTTACATTTTACAAATACACTGTAAAAGATCTTTTAATTAAAACAACTAGTTGAAATGTTTTTATCCTCTTGTCCTTTTGCACAGGAGACCACCACACTTCCGATGTTAAAAAGGTAACCAGGTAAGTTTTACAGCAAATTATTGACTAAATTCTAGAACTAGAAACTAGATTCCTAGACAGATCATTTTATTTGTATTTAAGCTAAATCTCATCAGAGCAATAGTACTTTTACTAATTATATTTTACTCCTCTTTCCACCTCTGGTCCAGAGCCCAACCCCTTGACATAATCCATTAAAGTTCGAAACGTAATGATTTTTATACACAATAACAGATCTAAACCATGGTCTCCATGATGTCTTCTCTCTCTTACCCAGGCTTGTGAGGCCTAGGCCGGCAGACGTAAGGATGTCGAGGCCCACAGGACAGCTGAGTGTAGGCGCCGGGGCAGACGGAGGGCTGGTGCTGATGTTACTGCTGCTGGAGGAGGTGGAGACCGACACAAACACCCCACTGCTGTCAAGGCCCAGCAGATAGCGTCTGGCTTCATACATGTTCAGAGCATTTCTCTCAACACTCTTTACTATAACTGACTAAACGAGAGAACAGAGGAAACATGTTGGTAAGAAAAAATGAGTGTGACTGTGCAAACCAAATGATGTAGATGTTTACGAAAGAACATTAAGAGGATCAAGGCTCAGGGACAACTCAATTTTGGCTAAGGCAAAGCAGCGAGGGACTCAAAGGAGCCCCCTAGGGGAAGTGCAGATCCACTGCAGGGGGTACGGCAAAGGTTAATAAAGGAGGTATGTTTAAGATGCATAATATGTGTCACTTTAAGGGTGATTTGTCACTTTCTATTTTGTTCTGATCAATAAGAAGTTGCAGTTTTGTATGAATCACAAAGTTTTAAACACATTCCAGTGGAGTTCTGAGGCAAAAGACGTGTGTGTGTGTGTCTTTAAAAGGGGAACTGCAAAAAAGTTTGAGAACCACTGGACGGAATATACAATTCCTTCACACCTTCAGTCCCACTGCATTATATTGCCTTATTTTATTCATGCTTTTAAGTGTAAAAATTTATCGTTTGAGGCTTGCAAACAGATTAAACCTATTTCCATGACTTTTTATTTTTAAATTAGAGTCAGACTCTAAACAAATCAGAGTCAGAATGGCATTCTGGACCCATTTAAATTCTAAGTTGGACCACGTATGTAAGCTCATTTTCCACCCACATCTAATACACTGGCTATGAGCAGAGTGTTGACTTACTATTTAGAGAGATTATAAGATTATATCATTATTAGATACGATTTATGGCGACCAAAACCGAAGTCATGAAATCGCAGTGAGGAAAAAAGAAATCCTGTATAGAAAGAATAGATGGATCAAGACACATCGATAATTGTTTTATAATCACAATACGACCGTCTGAATCGAAATGCAATCGAATTGTGAGGTGCCTTGGGATCCCTCCCACATTATGAAGTATTGCGTCTTTGAAACACAGCCACAAGAGTCCAATGCTCGCTGTTTCTTGCTCCGTTCTGAAATATATGCTTTTGTCATAAAAACTGTCACATGAAGCAAACTTGACACTGTAGCATTTCTGAAACAGTTTAAACGTGGCATGTTTATGCGCAGTTTAAGGAACCGTAACAAGTCCGTTACGGTTGGAGAGAGAAGGTGGAGAAACGTCATTTTACCTTAATAATTCTAATAACTCCATAAAGGGTTTTGATGATGTCAAGTACATTTAAACCGGCCAGGATTTTTCAAACACTGTGATGAGGTACCAAGACGCTCATTATATGTTCTTTGTGAATGACCCTTGTATTGGCCGATACCTTATGGTGTCACTTTGTGATTTAGGGAAAGTGCTAGTGGATGCCATACAAGTCCATGTTCATTGCTTTGACAAGTCTCAGACTCTTCATGCATCATTGCTACTACCACAGTGAATGGACTGCGCTGTGGTAGCAGGACTCCTTGGGCCAATTTATCCAATGAACGTCATGTAGTAGACAATAAGAAAGGTCTTGCCATTGCAGCTATGGAACCCGGGCCAAACCTCTAAACCTAGGCATTCAAGACAATGTTACTCCCTGTGGTCTTCCCTTGCGCTCATGTGTTAGGCATGCCAGCAGCTGTCATGTATTTGGGGTCTGAAGATTTTAAGAAATGAAAATGATCAGGACCGTTTCATCCAGACCTTAACCCAACTTAAATGTGGCTTTATCCGAGTACTTTTCATTCAAACAATCTCAGAACGGTCTACATTTTCTTCACACAACTGTTCAAGTCTAATTATCAGCGACAAGAGAGGTCATAGATGCTAGAAAAGGTTTACAAACGTGTTTTATGACTATAAAGTAGATTGTGGACTATTCAGATATGGGAGTTTGCTAATTGCTGTAACTGCAGACCATGCAGTATGGCATTAAAACAATAGAGTTGTTTCACGTAACAATATCAAAGTGAACTTGTTTAATCCACGGGCTTAAAAAGGATGTCAGCGCACCCTTTGCAGCTAATAACAGCTTCAGCTCTTCTGAAAAGGCTTTCCACGAGGTTTAGGGGAGTGTTTATTTCAATTTATGACCATTCGTACAGAAGCACATTTGACTAGACTAGATGATGGTCAGGTTAAATCATCTCAAAGGTGTTCTATCGGGTTTGAGATCAGGACTCTGCAGGCCACACAACTCGTTTATCCATGTCTTTACGGACCTTGTGCACTGGTGCGCAGTCACGTTGGAACACGAAGGGGCCATTCCCGAACTGATCCCACAAAATTGGCAGCATCAAATTGTCCAAAATATATTGGTATGCTGAAGCATTAAGACTCCCTTTTAGTTGAATTAAGGGCCCAGGCCCAACTACTGATAAATAACCCCACACCATAATCCCCCCTCCAGCAAACTTTACACTTGGCACAATGGAGTCAGAAAAGTACCGTTCTCCTGGCAAACACAAAACGCAGACTCGTTCATCAGACTGCCAGCAAGAGAAGCATGATTCGTCGCTCCAGAGAGCATATCTCCACTGCTCTAGAGTCCAGCGGCGGCATGTTTTACACCGCTGCATCTGACACTTTGCCTTGTGATTGGTGATGTAAGGCTCAGATGCAGCTGGCCATGGAATCTCCTTCCTTGAAGCTCTATATGCACAGTTTGGAAGTCTGTAGTGATTGACTCCATGCCTAGGTGCTTGATTGTACATACCAGTGGCCATGGAACTCCCAAATTCATTTGGATGGGGGTAGTGAATACTATTGACAATATAGGGCATGTCCTTTATCACCATGGACTATCACCATAAGAAAAAATGATGGAACCTGACCATGTTAAAAAACGATCTACAAATGAATCTGACCAATTCATGTTCCTAATCCCAACCAACCTGAAAATCTACACTGGGTTAACCTTTCTTTAGCTTTTTAACTTGCATATTTATCTGCACCATGGAGATGTGGCAGTATTTGAAAAGTGCTTCTCGTCCAAGCAATGGCAGAACAATATTAGCTTCACTCACACCGTTGTGCTCGTTTGATTATCAGCTACCTGGGAATGTTAGTGATGCTACAGTAGGTGCATATGTAGGTTTAAGTCTTCACAATTAATCCAGCATGGGCTGTTTAGGATTACTCAATGTGTTCAGTAAGGGTTAACAGATGAGTTCAGCAGTTAAGATTATGGACTACCCAATCTGCCACTGTAGGGCCTATGAGCAGGACCTTGAACCGTTTAGCTTAACTTTAAGTCCAGATAAGTGCTGACCCTGTTTTTTATGAATATTAAAGCACAAATCCACAATTGCCAGCAGTTCACAAGGTTTCTTTCACGCAACTGAAAATGTCAAACTAAGTTTATTTGAATGTCTTTTATCACCATGGACAATTGACATGATAAAAGTGAATGACTTGATGAAAAATGAAAGAACAAAACCAGACTATCAACATGTCATTAGTGGAAATGGAGATTTATGCTCTGAAATTGCCATTTCTGCTGAGTGATGAATTAAAGTGGTGCCGTTTGGCAAAAAAAACAAAGATCCTATTTCCTCGTTTGACCATGAGGAAGGATATAAATGCTGTGGAACGCTGCATAAAGTGTTCCAGTTCCCAAATTCCCCAGTATTAACCACATACAAATCTGACAAGTGCCACAGAGTTCAACTAATTTGTCTAGGTTTTAGGAAGAGACCAGACCTTCAGGTTTCATTACAAGCTTGACGTTGTTCACTGGGAGCTAATGCTAACTTTGCGCAAGCCTACATGAATGCCGAGCTGACTGTGTGTGCGCGCGTGTATTTGATATATAGAGAATGTGTGTGTGTGTTTACCTTGCTAGGCTGTTTGGGTTTGGGTTTCACACTGATGAATACATCCAGCTGTTCCATCAGAGATGTGATACACTGTGGATCCACTGCAACGTCTTCTTTGATATCAAACATCAGAACTAGCGGCAGGCAGCCCTGTGATGCATCCAACACACAGACACGCACACAGACACACACACACACACACAGTAAGCAGTGGTACACAGTTTTCAACACAGGCTCAAACTTTCAAGTCCTTCGAACACCAAGTTCCTTAAGGACCACTTGGCTTAGATCCTAAAGCAGCAAAGCCACAGTTATTGTACTGGGAGCCGCCCTCTCCTTCACATCCCTGCTTACTCTCTCAGAGCTGCAGGTACAGCACTGAGAAAATACAGCACACCATCTCAACCGAGCCAGCAGTAGGTCTGGGTGATGATAAAAATACTGCTTCAGAACGCATGAAGCCATTTTCAAAGTGTGTGATACGTTTCGACATGCTGTGTTTTGCCACCAAAACAGCAGCGCCATGAAAATGGTGACGCACAGAGGCATATTTATTCAACGTTTACCAGAAAGATTGTAATTACTCTTACATTGGTGGTCTGTCTGGGCCGTCGCCATGTGTGCATGACCTCAATGCTCCCAACATTTCTTAACAGCTAGATCAGTACGTCTCAGACGTTGGGCAATCCGTCAAAACAACCATCCAGCTTCACTCAGTCCAATGGTGTACCCCCTCTCAAAGTCTGTCAACTGGGCAAACGGTCCTCAAGTGCATTGCAGAGGCTTGTCTAGCAGTCACTGATCTCTTACCAAGAGGTACTCTACCCAAAAGTAACCTCTCGAGAGCATTTTTATAGGGCAACGGGTGGGGTGCCGTCTAATCAGGCCACAACTGTAATGCATATCGACCCGCGACCTAACTGCATACCAGGTTTTGCAACAACATTTCTAACTGGATGCTTATGAATATATTATTCTCTTAGGTTTACTAAAAATGTAAGAGACTAAATAAAACAAATCAGGGGCTACTATAAAACATCCTTTAAAATGCACTGTACAGTGTTGATTTGGAGCAACATGGACATGCATGGACAGGCTAAGGACAAAAAGCAAGTCATATGTTTGGTGACATGCTTGAGAGTCTCAGCCTGGACCACGCTCCTCCCAAGAGCCACCCAACTGAAAACGGGAAGAATCTCCACTACTTTCTTTTCCCTCACCGCTGAGTAAACGTCCTGCACTTGTGTGTTCTCAAGCCATAATTGAGTATTCAACCCTCCGTCTTTTATCCTGTCTACTGCCTCGGGCTTATTCTCACTGGCCGCCCCACACTCATCTTCACAATGATCTATCCCACTATATAATAACCACATGTCAAAAGACAGCCAGAGTTATTCTTCTCGGTTATGCTTCTGCGCTAAATACACAGAACAGAACACCAGCAAAACGTACACCCACAGAAAGACAGAAAAGGAAGGCACATATAAATAAAAACGAGGCAAATAGAAAAGACCAAAAAAAAAAAAAAAGAAGTCTCCCTTACCATGAGGTACTGTCGAGCTAGGCACACAGAATCGATGGTGCCCTGGATGTACACTGTCGACTTTTTCTGCGGGCAGTTAGGGTCGGGAAAGTGGACCTGGGCACCGGTTCTCTGCATGATGTGCTTGACGTTGCTGCCGTTGCGACCCATCATGGCGAGGTGATGCTGGGGCGCGATGTCAAGCTGCGTGCTCACCGTAATGGCGCTTGCTAGGCTTCCAGCTAAGTGCTCCAGCAACATGGCTGTGCCCCTCTGCAAGAAGGCACCCAAAAAAAAATGTACGGTCACGATTCTTGCGTAGAAAAGTGAAAAAAATGTCCGCTCTCACTTCCACCAGTTGGTCTCTGGCTATTTTGTAGCTACATAGGCATCTTTTCCAACTCCTGCTCATTGTCTTTATATAGCAGTCAACCAGGATAGGATGAGGGAAGCTAACCGATGGCCGAGACTTCCACAAAACTGAGCATTTGACTACGTGCTTCTTTACCCCCTGCTCGCTACTGCCTGCATCTCATTCTCAACTCGACCTGATTTTTAAGACATTTATACTAATTAACATTATTATTGGGGGCACGGTGGCACAGTGGTTAATGCTGACTCGTCCAGGCATGGACTCCCCAAACCTCTGAAGGTCTCTTGTGATATGGAACAAGACAAGCAGCAGATCTTCCAAGTTCTGTAAGATGCAAATGTAGAGCTTCTATGGATCAGACTTTGGTAACTTTAGGAAAAGGGAAGGTAAATGGTGAGTAGATCATTCAGGGGGCAGAGGTACGTCATCTTTATACAAATTCCCAGTAAAAGATGTAAAAGGCCCTTACCCAGAGCGACTTACAACTCATACAGCCTTACAGTCCAAGCAATCGTAGCTTAAGGCCTTGCTGAAGGACCCAACTGTGGCACCTTGGCAGAGGTGAGATTTCTACCACAGTCCTCGCGTTTAATGTTGTTTATATAATTGGACAGCAGGAAAGCAGTCACAATATCGGGCCTTTACTTCCCCAGCACCAAGCACCTTGAAGTTTGACGGTGTGTTTTTTTAATTGTACATTCCACATTTTTTGAAAGATGCCCATTTTGAAACGCACTGCAACTGGGGATGTTTCGCATGCAACTTGAGTGTCTTCACAGTTCCCGTTTCGACTGCAGCGGCTTATTGTTTTGCCACGGGGTTTGCCAAGTCAACTGTTGGGACATACCAGACATAGCCAGTGGCCAAACTGGAGCCAGAGGGAGGTTATGATTGTGGAAAATGGAGGAAGCTCCAAGTTCAATTCTGGTCCTTGAAGCATTCTCTTCACGTGCATTCAGGCATATAAGGGCACGTGTGAACACATTCTAATCTTGGGGCCGCTAGCTAAATGCAGTTGGGGTAGTATCTGATACCAAGATGTTAGCCTCAGATCTTTTATGTACCGTCAGGTAGAGGGTGGAACATTCACAGATCAGTCTCTGTTTCCTGAGCACATCCCACAGATGCACAAGTGGACTGAGGTCTGGTGAATTTGGAAGCCAGGTCCACACCTTGAGCTCTTTGTCATGGTCCAGAAATATTTGCAGTGTGGTAGGAAGCCATATGCTGATAAGCGAGGTCATTTGGGAATACAGTGCACTTGGTCTGCAACAAAGTTCAGGTCGACGGCTGTGTCATTCACACTGGGCCCAAGAACACATTCACTAAAAGTGTCAGCGGTTTTTGGACCATTCTAGTTAAATTTACTCAAATGTGCCACCCCTGTTGCTCACCCGTACCTTTACAGCTACAATGTTGTTCTGGGAACCTCTGACAACTCCAGTAGCACCATAGAGCCTTGAACGCTGTTTGAAGGCCACCGAGATGTTGTAGGTCTGAGAGATGTGCTGGATGGCTGGTGAGCTGGGGTCAGGGTTCAGCTGGACTATAACAGGCAGCTCAAACATTAACACCAGAGGCAGCAACTCCTGAAACGAAATACACACCTATAATAGTGACTGCTTTTCAGAACATGTGAAACCTGCTGATTTTAAAGGCTGGCCAGAAAAAAAGGGAAGCAACTTGGCACCATCATTTAAGACTGTGGTTCCAGGGTGTGTGTTTCTGGGTGTGTGTGTGTGTGTGTGGGGGGGGGGGGTGTTGTCCCCCTCAAGGCAAATCATTGCT
>JAUZST010041668.1:0-26614 GCA_034779995.1 Parotocinclus haroldoi
TCTCTCTCTCTCTCTCTCTCTCACACACACACACACACACACACACACACACACACACACACACACACACACACATTAACACACAGTGGTGTACACAGTGTATAGTCCTAATGTCTACACCTTCATGTTCATCCATCCAGCTCTTCCAGAAATTTGAATATAAGGTTACTATATAAAAAAATGTATGCGCCCTTTCTTGCTGGTGAGTTGTGAACATGATTGTGATATCTATGTGCGCAAGAAATCACAACAATCTACTGGTTAGGTCTCACACAGACAGGCAGTAACATGGCAGGCATCTGTCAGTGACACTCATTTATGAAGATCATGACTGGTGTACAAAACCACGTGTGATCAGGGTCCTCGGTCAACCAATCAAGTCATCTGCCTGTGTCAACCCCCTACAAAACAGACGCCCTAAGGCCCTCCGCTGTACGAGTAATCTGCTTTGTTATGCATGACCAGCTTGTTGTCCACAAAGTAGAAGCTGTCGGACTGGGTCTCGTAAGGATGCAGGATCATCTCACGCACTAAAACACAAAGGAGACATTTCAAACTGATGCAAATACTATATCAGAGCAAATATATTCAATGTTGTCCCAGAACATGTTAAAAAAGACACTATTACACCAATACAGATTTATTCCAGTTCAGTGAAATCCATTCATTTAATACGTTTCAGTTCTCCATCCTGATCAGGTTAACCTTGGGTCTGGGGTGCAAGGTGTAAACACCCTGACTGGAGCATCATTCCACTGCAGGGCATGACAATTTTACTTACACTGAATGTTATAGGCAATTTGGAATAGTGTAGATGTTTTTGGATGAACATCTCAAACTTAAATCTGCTTGAATTCCCCGTTCAGCTAAGAAATAAGACAAGTCTACATGATTTCTAAACTCCCTCCTGGATGCGTTCCTCAGGTTACGTTTAGTGACTATACGTGTCCTCTGCAGAGACTGTCAATAAAATCTGACACCAAACCAGAGGCGACTGACCCCTATGGCGTGAAAATAGGTCTTTTTTTTTTTTTGAGAACCAAAAAACGGAATGCGTAACCAAAAAATTACATAATCAATAAAAACCGGTTTGTAAACAGAATATTTCTGTTTGTAAACATCTATTTTGAGTTTAATATTCTTGAAGTATATGTTTACGATTTCTTTGCGCTTTTTTTTTCGTTATGCTTCTCTCAGTCTCGCTTTTGCTTCATAAAGTTTCTGGCTTTTGACTTTGTACCCAATTTGACGGGGGGCGGGATCTAGGCGATCATTGGCTGCTAAAGTTAAGCCCAGCCCACTAGCTCATTCTACAAGAGCCTGCTACGTCAGTGAAAGCATGAAAGTCTTTTACATCACTGGAAAATGGTCAGTAATTAACACAGGGAACATAGTTTTACCAATTATCTCTTTTAGTTATGCACAGTTCGCCGGCTTACAGATACACTACTAATTTGTTAATCTAGGTGATATTTTAATGACATAATATTACGACTTAATGTTAGGACTTAATAAGATGGAACAAAGCACCCAGCAACATGCATTCATTACATACTTTTATATAACTATATCAGTATATTTTATTTTAAGTTTTAATTCAGATTTCAAGTTTATTGTTAAGCTGCCAAAACATCATATAGTTTAGCCTAAACGTTGTTTCATGCAGGGAGCTATGTATAAATGTTGACCTTTATTTTACAAAGCGATTAAGCTATAATCGGAACTGAGGAAAGTTAACACTGTACCTAGATTACCCAGTTAGCAGTCTGACTCTAAGCCTCATTATTAAAAGGTATAATCGTTAAATCTAGCTGATATGAGAAAACATAAACGCACAGCTTCCCTGTGTTTATCACCGACCATTTTCCAATGATGTAAAAGACTTTCATTCTTTCGCTGACGTAGCGCGCTCTGTAGAATGAGCTGATGGGTGGGGTTTAACTCCAGAAGCCAATGATTGTCTAGATCCTGCCCCTTCAAATTGGGTCCAAAAGTCAAAAGTGAGAAAGTTTTTGAAGCGATAGCGAGACTGAGAGAAGCACAATGGAGAAAAGGTGTAAAAGAAAGTGAAAACTGATACTTCAAGCATATTAAGCTCAAAATAGACAAACAGAAACAGAAATATTCTGTTTATAAACCGGTTTTTATTACAAAATGTAATTTTTTGGTTACGGATTCTGTTTTTTGGTTCTCAAAACTTTAAGTCCTATTTTGATGCCATTGACCTCTCCTGCCAGGCGAGGGTGGCCTCAACAAAGAGTCCGTGTGCGGGAGCAGCAGGGACACTCAACACCGGAGCCCCATTCTGGTGCCGGATCCTTAGTTTTGACGCACCCGGCCTTCTTGGGAGGCCTGGTAGAGCCCGTGTCGCTTAGGAGCTGAGGGAGACCGGCATGGACTGGGACCAGGACGAGACCACGGAGGGTCACGGGCCTGTGAGGCTCGTGCTGCACCCCGTTGGTGTATGCGACTGTCAAGGGAGGCGGTTATCTGGTAAAAGGCTGAGAGAGAGATGGGTTTGAAGGGGCACCGGCCACTGTGGCGTGGGGGAGGCGCTCCGTGAGCATTTTTATGGCTGCTTCATGGTGTCCAATGGCTATTCCCTGTAGGTGAATTGCCTCAGGGACGTCGTGGGAACCTGCTGGGTCCATCTTTGGCCATGTCGTTCTATTACGGTACAGGATGGAGGACCCAAGGATGCGGGACGGGGGAATGAACGATGTCAGAAACTACAGGGAGTAGTTCTAAAAGGCTCCCCTGTGTACAGTGATAACCCAGACGGGGATACCCCTGGGAAGCGTGTTGACGATTTAGCTACGTGGGGCGCCGAGTCGAGGGGGGAATGAGCACGAGCTCGAGCGTGCTATGAGGGCGACAAGAAGTGGCATTGCGCCGCATCCCTAATAGAGGGAAGCAAAGGGGCTCCGTAACACCAGAAGGCAAGCAAACACTGACTAAGCGAGAAATTGGGCGAATAATGTTAACGGTGATGGCTGGGGTGCACGCATAGCATCGCGAGCGAGAGACCTAACATACTGTGACGATGTGGCAACAAATGGCACTGAGGCTCGTGCTTAAATACCAAGATTGCTCCGTAACGGCAACCGGCGAGGACGGTGAGGCACATGGGAGTGCAAGGTAGGCCTCCTAACAAGTACTGGCAAATATATAAGGAATCACTTTTGCAAAGTGAAAAAGAAATGAATAAAGACAACCATGACATAATACTGATGATGAAAATGCTAGAATACTGTCTACATTGTTTATAACTTTACCCACATGCTCCTGGAAAAAGTATTGAGGGTAGAAAGAGAACGATACTAGTTACAACATGGCACTTGGCAACGGAAATAACAACAAAATATGAGCTAAAGGTTGAATTACACTGTGCAGTGGAATTGCGCTGTGCTTTGTAAGGCAGTACTCACTGATATCCTCTGATAGTGGAGGAAACTCATAGATGTGCTCACAAGTATTCTTGCTGCTGGGGATGCAGAAGCCAAACTCAAAGTCGAAACTCTTTAGCAGCTGGTCACGGAAGTAGTGCCTTTCAATCATACGAAAGTTATTGATGGGAATGTCACCCACGGTGAATTCGACACTGCATTAACAACAGAAAAGCAAAGAAATCAACATAGCGTCTGCTTTTGCGACAGTGTATTCAAATCATGGCAGTGTGACACAAAACCACTTTTACTGAGAATCTGTCCAAGCTAGGGTATGAAGAGTCTAGAGATATTGGGATTAACAATGCAATGCAATGTATAAGCCAGTCCAATACCTACCGGTAAATGGTATATTATTAGCAGTATTTAATATTTATCTTCAGTATTTACTCAGGCTTAATGCAAACATGACTGACAATTCTCAGGTCATGAGGATGTCAAAACATCAGAGTGCTAATAAACTTTTATTTTTTATGCAAATATGTTCTGGTGTTTGTGTGCTCTCTTCAACAATGCAGGTATTGGCTAGTTCCAGACTCCAGGAAGTCAATCAATAATGTGTGGTTGTAAGCAAGCCTGATGCTATCACGGATGTAATTTTCTAATAGCATGACATTTGAACTTGAAGCTCTGCGTCACAGATAAGATAAACGTTATCCTTTTGCAAGGTAAGACCAGACATCTTAATTAGTTCAAAGAGAAGGCATGAAAACAATACTAGGTGAGGGGCCAAATATGTCTGATTAAGAAGCCATAAACACACGTCCTTTGTAGGTGCAAGAGCATTGAAATAAGCGGTACGACAGGATTCAGTTGCCATTTTTAAACAGCAACTTAGACATATATGATAGATGCTAGACCACACCTGCTTACACATCTGTTTCCACAAGTCTCAAGTTAAAAAAGTAACATGGTACTAGAAAAAGTAACCAAGCTACTCAGACATGCTGGGTATTATTTATGCTAAATATAACTGCAGTTAATGCTTATGGTACAAAGGCATATAAGGACAAAAGTTCATAATAAGTAATGGTTAATCTCAGGCAAAATTATTTCACGTTTTTACAATGTTTTTTCCCATTACTATTAATCAGCACATAATTGGCAAATATACTGCTCACAAAAATAACATTTCAAAATACATATGAAGAAATTAAAAAAGAAGCCCCACTTGTGGGATTCTCTTCGAATTCATTTTGAAATAGCCCCTCATTTTTGTGAGCAGTGTACATAAAATGTAGCCAATTGGCATCCATACTAATAGCTTTAGTACACAAAGTGCATTCTGGTAATGATTTACCAAAAATTGGATTTTTACAATAAACAAATAACATCTAAAATTATTTTGGTAACAGGATTCTTAGCCATGATTTCTATCATTTTGCTCAGGCTCTGACCGGGCTCGGGCTTGCATTTCGGTTTGTGTGGTAAATGAGTGGTCAGGTGAAGCGTTTCGATTAGCGTGGTGGATGCTGGTAGCATCTGAACGGCCAATAGCAGCAGCCGCAGTGAAAGGGTGTTCAGCACTGCTGGATGCAGGACCTAAAGCCATACAGTGAATTTAATCATTTTCCTCCACAAAAACATGTAGCCTAATCTTTTTGAGAAAAGTTTTTTCAAATTATAAATAAATATTAATTGTCTTAATATTATAATATCCCATGAGGAAATATCACTTTATATATATATATATATAAATCAAGTGATATTTCCTTATAGGAGATTTCATTTTAAAATTTTATTTATTTCCTATATATATATATGTGTGTGTGTGTGTACATATGTATTTTATATACATAGGTTTAGGTCACATAAATATAGAAATACTTTACAAACTTTCAAGCACCACTGTATTCTGCCCTCGATACAACAACTCCTTGAATATGATATAATGAATAGCGCAACTATAAGTTGTTTCTTCCAAAAATGTCCATTTTGAGGTGCACCAGTGATGCAGCAGTCTGTTACACCACCGCAATGACCCAAGTTTGAGTTGCAACGGTGCCTCCCCGCTAGGCCACGCATCACGTACGTACAGGACTGTGTGTCTAAGAAACGGCACCCTGTGTTTTCTGGTGATAGGTGCCAGAATCCCCATGAACATGACCAGGAAAACCAATTCCCTAATAAAATGGTGTCTCACTTACGTGGCTCCAACCTGTCGCAGCCGAAGAAATGCTGGTGTAAACTGATATCGCACAAATCGGCCAGCGTTGGGGTCGATGTCTCTCTTTCCCCCACTTTTGTCTGATGTAAAAAGCACATTCGGCAACATTTTACACTCATTCTAGATGCTGTTGGGATATGTTGAGATATATTTTAAAAAGGTATATCACTTGATTTGCCAATAACAAGACATCATAATGTGTACTGCATAACAAACAAATTCCCATGGCCTGTGTTAATGTAATGAGGCATTATGTTTAAGAGAACTGCTTCCAGTATGAAACTAGAAAAGGAGATAATGGTTGTCATTTTGCTGATCTAATTAGAAAAAAAACTGCAAAGACAGTGACATCATTTAGAAAGTGGGTCATTCTCACGTAGTCAGACTCACCAGTTGCTGGAGGCTTCGTGATCTCAAACAGCACTGTCCCTGTCTCCATGTCTCTTATTTTAAACCGTGTAAAGTCAATGTTGTATGCGTTGTCTTCTGGACCGCACAAGTAATCTGGAAAATTAAAGGCAGTGTTCAAATTCTGTTCTCAGGTATTTGGCAGGGTATCCAAATTCTCCAATTAGTAGGCATTTAAATATGCTAAGTACTAAGCCTGTACTAATTTGCATACTTCACAAGGCTATAATCACATTAACAGTTGAGGTAACATTTGAAGCCCTGAAGTTTCAGCTACTGAAAATGGCAGAGAGAGAAAATGTCAGTTTTGGCTGGTGGTGAAGCTGTCACTCTTATCACTCTTATGTGTGAGTGCGATACAAGCATTGAAGAACCAGGGAGAGAGAGATGTGTTAGTATAGTTGCATTATTAACTTTACATGGATCAGACTGGGTATTGGCCCAGTACTGTGCTTATGTACTTATGTACTCATACTCCTCAATATCAACATCTGATACTAGGTGATACTGTGCAATGTCAAGTGTACATTACAGAATCTGTCCTGTCTCTTATTAGCACGCAGTGTTTAGATTTAGATTTCATACTCCAGTGGCTTGTATTACAAAAAAGAGAGAATACATTCTATACTCAGTAGCCATAAATTATTATGTCATTATCATTCATGAAAAGCTTAATGTAGAGACTAAAATTATGTTTCAGTGTATGGCTGAGGGGCTTCGTAAACCGGTAGTGTTAACTTTTATTTATAATTTAGTTCCAGGCAGTGGATGATGTCACAACAAGTCACAGTTGAAAAAAATTGTGTTGGCAAGGGTAAGAAAATTCAGGAAGAAAAGGTTGTAGTCAGAGAAGCGACTACCATCCAGAAAAATTTAACCTAATGTATGAGTAAATAACTGAGTCCTGAGAGAAACAGAAAGAAGAAAAAAACTGGTTGTCAGGTAGTTTTAAACCAACGGCAAGGCAGCATGGACTCTGTTCAGAGTCTTCATGGTCTGTGTGGGTTTTCTCATGTACTCTGGTTTCCTCCTCAATTCCATGAACATGCAATCGGGTGATCCAAATTGCCCCAATGTGAATATGGTTGACTATATAACCTAACATATATAACCTTGGTCCTGTCATGAGTAGCCACTGATGCTGATCTGAGGTTATAGAAATTGATTAAACAGTGCAGAATGCATGATGCAGTTCCTTTACATTATTCTAAGATCTGTAAAAAGGTATAAAAGGTTAGTCCGTTTTTTACTTTATGCTATGGATTTTTGACAATTATGACAAATAGGCGTCTTCATTTAACCGTCAGTAAAAAGAAAGACTACAAAAAAACTAAATGCAAAGTAACAGGCTAACAATTCCTCTTTGTTAAAGTATTAGCAGATGCTTTTCTTTTTGCTCTCTGTTATTTTTTAAAGCCAAATCCACCTTGGGTTTTGCCAAAAGGATACTTTTTGTCTTATCTGACCATTTACAACAAAGGATCAGTAACTCTTACGTGCCTACGTAAGAGCTTAAATTAAAAAGTCTTTCCTTTGGCATGGATGCGGTGTCTCGTTGTAATTTTGTAGATTTCATGACCCCAAAATGATATCATCTAGTAAAAATGTTTGTTATCCTAGGCCAGGGTAAATGCAGACTTGAAAATTATGTATTGGTGCAATAACTGTCATATAGAACCTCAATAATACTCCTATAAAAGGCATTTCCCATGGTCAATTGAGCCTTGCTAATGTATGTGTCGGGCCCAGATTAAACTTTAAGCTGCTTACAGCATCTCAGCATCACAGGGTAGACTGGGACAGCGGGGATTTAAAAGAAAAGTTCAGCTAACCTCTCACTGACAAAGCTACAATCTGACTTATCTGCCGTCTAGTGCTGAGTTCAAATATCCAATGACATGAGGTAACACTAACACAGCAAATATATCTTTCACAAGGCATTTGTTCATGAGAACTGTTCAGTCTGAATAGCAGCTCCACAAATCTATGGTTGATAACCTCGAGACAGCTGAAAGTATTTGTTCATGTTCACAAGACTGGTTCTTGGCGGCATAATAAGACAAAAACACAAAAATATTAGCAGAGAGCACAAAGTCTAAAATGCTAGCTTATCACGGCATGGATCAGGAAATCATGCCTTCCAGTCAGGTCTGGCTTCACATGCAGACATTGCTGTGTCTGAAAGAGGAAAGACCAGTCAGTGAATCTTCAAGAAAAGCTACTAGACTGATCTCCAGTCATCCCTGTGATGAACTAGTGTCCTCGCCTATGTCCCTTGTTATTAGGGGATAAATGCCAGAGCTCCCATGACCCTAACCAGGAGACTCTCATTACGCCCTCATTTATTCCTGACTGCCCGTTTACTCCCCTCATCAGTTATTCTACCATGATCTTAAACTTTAACCATTTTCCCCCAAACTGAGTGTGTAGTCCAGCTTCAATTTTATGCATGTCTCTGTTTCCACCTGCTGACCCAAATATACTGTTTACAAAAATAGGGGATACTTCAAAATGAAATCTGCCATAATGAAATATCCCCTAATTTTTGTGAGCACTGTAGTTCAAAACACGTTTTACACAGCACTTTCTCTGTCTCTGCACTTACTGCTCCTTATGTGTTGCAGGCCAACAGCTACACCACATTCATCCAAGTCAACTGACAGACACTAAACAATATGTGTGATTGCTAGACATAATGCTATGAGTGAACTGAGCTCACACACACACTACATGCCCAGAAATATGTGAACCCCCTAAACAACCCCTGAACAGTTATTGAATAACTCAATACTTGATTCGTATGTAAGTTGGAAGGTTTATATTAAATAATTTCTTTTTAAGTACTTGAATAATGCTTACGCTACTCTTCATTAGTCAAATTTCAGAATAAATGAACAAAAAAGATTTGCATTTACAACCGCCACTTTATCAGACCTTTTATTACTTTCTAGAGCTTGAATAACATTGTTATTGTATTGTAGCACTGATAACTTGAACTGATACTTGTGTATTGCGGGAATAGAAGATATTTGAACCATCATATCTGGACCATCTGAACAACCAGTCTAGGTTTATTGGTCGGATATGAAAGAGCAAATGTCTAGGCCGGCGAGTGAATAGAGAAGCACAGATAAAAACAGTGAATCATTTGCAATGCTCAAAGGAGCAGGTGGGAAAAAAATGCTATTCTCAAAGAGATGCACAGCAAGCAAATAGGAACTAAAATGTGTGTTACATCAAATTTATTTTTAACGTGCACTGTGGGCAGTTTAATCTCTCTGTCTCCCATACAGAATGTGACAATGTTTTCTAGTTTCATAAATAATTTTGTATACAATAATAAAGGTGAGCTCCCAGTAAGCTAAGTAGTGATCACATGGAATGCAACAGAAAACAAATGAAATGCCATTTTCAGTGTGCCTTTCTTTCTCTCTCTCACACACTTAATGTGAAAGATGACAAAACCACCTGCATTTGAGTTCTTTGCAGTGTGGCTAAATTAGGCATAACAGATACCATCAATCCTAACCTGATACTGGACTTATGTAAAAAAAAAAAAAGTAAAACAAATCCTATTTCTATTCCTAAGTTCAGAACAGTATAAAATAGCTGAAACGCATGAAACCACACAATCAACCAGCAGGAACAAGTGCTTAGCAGGTCTGGTGGTGAGGAGCAATAAATCTGTCAGTGTGCAGACTCTGAAACAACTATTATTCAAGCATGAACAATTTGTCCTGCCTGTTCATTTTTAATGTCACATGGATGGAGAAAAAAAAATGCAATAATAACCAATGGAGCATGTGCAGTACTCATCATTATATATATATATATATATATATATATCATTATATGAGATTCTTGTTAAAATTTGTATTTGTTGATTAGCTGTCATTTGTGGGGTGTGATATGGCATCATATGGGTTGCCCTGTTGCATTATTTTAATACTGAGTATATGCTGAATGAATTTAAAATAGCCAATGCGTCAGCAAAATAACTAAGTATTCACTTAAGCTAGCTAATTTGCTTGCTTTAGTGAAAATGTGTACAGAACGATAAACATTTCTGTGCTTAATTAGAACTATTTTGTAATTCATTAATGCTGAACCAACCACGGATTGTGCAAACGTGCAGGTTTATGTTAATGAATAAGAAGTCACGATGTTAACTATGTGATTACCTATGACATGTCCAGTTAGAATATGGGCACTGTTATTTAACAAAAGTTATACTTAAAACATCTAAATTTTTTGAGACCTCCATGTTTAAATAAAGTAACAACTACAACAACTCCAGTTTCAATAACGTTTGGACATTGTGTAAAACATAAATAAAAACAGAATATGATGATTTGCAATTCCTTTTTAACCCATTTTCAATTGAATACATTACAAAGACAAGATATTTAATGTTCAAATTGATAAATTGCATTGTCTTTTTGCAAATATTCACTTATTTTAAATTTGATGCCTGAAACACGTGGAAAGAAATTTGGACGGGGGCATGTTTACGACTGTGTTACGTCACTTCCTTTTAACAACACTCAGTGTTAGGGAACTGAGAACACTAAAGCTGAAGCTTTGTAGGTCAAATTCTTACCCATTTTGCTTGATGAGGTTTCCGTTGTGTTCCCAGATAATTGTTTTCTAAAGTGTTTCTGAGGTCATGTGGCAATATTCCTTACAGAATGACATCGGTTTTTAATGCAGTGCCGCCTGAGGGATCCAATGTCACAGGCAGTCAATGTTGATTTTCTGCCTTGCCGCTTACTTGCAGTGATTTCTCCAGATTCTCTGAATCTTTTGATGATATTACAGACTGTAGCCTTTCGAGGATACTCCCTTTATACCAAATCGTCTGTTTTTGGAGCAACTTTCCTTTTTGTTGTCTTTTTTTGCCCCAGTCCCAACTCTATTGGAACAAATTAAGAATTAAATTCCAAATGAGTGAATATTTGCAAAAAACAATAAAGTTTATCTGTTTGAACATTAAATCTTCTCTTTGTAGTGGATTCAATTGAATATAGATTGAAAAGGATTCACAAATCATCACATTCTGTTTTTATTTATGTTTTACACAACGTTCCAACTTAATTGGAATTGGGGTTGTATAATTACTTTATAGAAAAGTTTAGTAATGGACAAAAAATTACAGGATCAGCACAAAATACCAACAAAGATCACAGTGCTAAACGCATAGTAACGTAACTTTTAAACAACTAAATGCTATGATAAACGCAACTAAAATCTAGATTGTGAACTGAAAGTTTGTGAAGCCTTCAGAACTTTCTATATTTCTACATATGTGAAGGGCTCTGGCAAAAGCAGGCACTTCTAACCAGGACAGGCACTGAGCAACGGCCAGTTGAAGCCGAAAAATAAATACCCTTCCAAAAGTGAGACCCTCTAGAATTTTTCCCCCCAAAAATTTCACTTTTAAATCAAACACATTCTCTTCAACCTCAACTGGCTACAGCTTATGCACCAGCGAAGAGTGCCTACACCTGATATATTAAAGTGAAAGTTAAGTGGCCCTTCCATTTATTTTATGAATAAAAAAGACACTCTCACTTCTCAGAAAAATTAGATTGACACTAAAAGGTTGCTTTTAAGTGTATTCATTCAGAAAAAAAATCCAAGAATGATAAAAAGCACAGTAAATTGACCCAGTTGAGCATTTGTTTTGAAAAACTTCCCATTGGAGCAGTGCTTGACGCCGCCCCTCAATAGTCGCCTTTCAGTTTATGGTAAAGTTACGCATGCTGATTGAATCAATTTCATCCAAACAGCCTATCCAAAGATGTCATGCAAATCTCAGAAGTTTAAAAACGATTTGATAATGCGATTCTAAAATTATTTCATTCTTGTAAAGCTCTCAGTCTCTAGTTTTGAGATGAAGCAAAGTCAATTTGGAATTTTTGTGAGAATAGCCTGCTATTGCCATAGCCCCTCATATATACGTAACCATTAACAAAACCCCTCGTTAAATAAAAAGACATACTGACTGTACATTAAAAAGATTACTTTAAATCAATCAATGCTTTGTTAAAGTATTTAAAACACTTTTTCAAAATTACTTTATCGAAGAGATAATCCAACATTAAATATCTGTTATCTAGTAAAAGTTGCTTGCATCATCCCCTATGCCCCCCGCCCATGCAGCAATAGCTGGAACTAATCATTTCCTGTAATTGTTTATCACTCCTGCACATCAGTATGGAGGCTGATTTTAGCCCATTCCATCACATTGAACAGTTTCAACTCAGTCAGGACATGGCCATACCCGAACAGTAATACTATTGGTCTTTAACCATGCTATCATTGTCTTGTTTCATGACTCACGTTCTCTTTACACTCAGTTCACAGACAGAGGACATGACAATGTCCTTAGGATTTTCTGTTATAATGCAGAAATTGCATGCAATTAATTGTTGCATCAATGATGGCAAGCCTTGCTGTCTGAAATGCAGACCTAAACTGTTATACTACCACCACAATGTTTCATGGATATTATAAAGCTCTTATTCTGGAATGCATCTGCATTCCTTCAATAATGCTTCTCATTTAAACCAGAAACTCCCATTTCATGCAATCTGTCTACAAAACATTTTTAATGTCCTTTTGACTTGTCCATTAGATCTCTATCAAACTAGAGACCAACAGCCGTGTTCTTTTATCAGCAGAGTGGGGGCTTTAACCATGCACATCATTGTTTGGAGGTCACTTGATGGTTGACTCAAGAACATTAACATTAGCAAGTATGAGAGAGGATTTAGTTCCTCAGAAGTTACCTTGGGTTCAGTTGTGACCTTGTGGACTATTTTAAGCATTGCTCTTTGGAGTTATCTTTGTTGGTCTACCACTTCTGGGGATAGTAACAATGGTCTTGAATGTCTTTCATTTGTATACAGTCTGTCTGGCTGTACATTGGGGGATAGTTTTGTAACTTTTCCAGACTGATATAAATCAAAACCGCTTTTTTTTTCTAAGGTCCTCAGAAATCTGCCATAAAACACTTCCACAAATCTGATGTGATAGATCTCTATTCTTTTAACTACAGCAGAATGTCCACTCCCTTCCACTGCCCACTGTCCTTTCATTGATCAAATCTAACTCACTTAAATGACAAATTTACTGCTAATCCTGTAGACTCACATATTTTAATTTAAATACAAGCTACCCCTAGCAAATCCGTAATATTTGATCACTTACATTAAAACTATATAAAACGATGTGTAATAAATTGCCATGTGCGTTGTGAGTAAACATAATAGGATTTGTTCTTACCTAAACTATCTGAATATTATCATGCTGCTAAATATAAAAACAGCTTAACAAGAACAATTAAGATTGCTTGTTAGTGGTTAAAGGCATCAGAGGGCACAAATCCTGGTAATAGGAGAAGCCATTTAGTCAGATTTAGTCTCACAAAAATCAAAGCTGCATTTAATTAATCGTGATCACAAATACAAGACAATGAATTGTGATGTTTTGATAAGAAGTCAGGTTAGAGTTAGGTTTTGGGTATTTGTACTTGGTGTTTATTCAATACAGATAATTAATGCCAATAAAATGTGTAATTGAGTTCCTTGTACAGATTACAAAATGTAAACATTGAAATTTAGTACACACTTTCATTTCATATATATATATATATATATATGTGTGTGTGTGTGTGTGTGTGTGTGTGTGTGTGCGTGCGTGTGTGTGTGTGTGTGCGTGTGTGTGTGTGTATTTTCCTCTGTTTTTCCATATTTATTCTCAGGGGCTCTTCTTATCAGATTTGCTTTTAGCTCACTGTCTGCCACCGAGAAGCTACATGACATTCCTACTGTATCCTGTCAGCTTCTATATCAGCTATGCAGCTCTATTCCTCTCAGCCCCAAACTCTTCGTTCTGTATCCAGATTCTAGTTGTTCTTTTTCACCTACTCCATCTCACCATTAAAAGATTTAATAAAACAGTTACAAAAATGTGAGGGAGTACTTTTATGATACCCTGTAGGACACTTTGCAACAATCAGAATTGGCCGGTATTATTTCAACATTCTTTCATGGTCCCAGACCTGGATTTGAACAAGAGACCTACGTTAAGGCCTGTGGTAAGACTACCCTGCCATCACACATGGAGGACCAATATGTGCAAGGAGAGCATGCAATATGTTCATGGAGAGCTTTCTTTGCCAGCATCGAGAGAACATTAATGCAACCATAAATATACTGCTCGCAAAAATTCATTTATCAAAATAATAAAATATCCCCTAATTTTTGTAACCAGTTTACTAGACTGGAAACATATCCTGTCTCATGTACTGCAACGTAAGAATGTGGACCTGCCTCCACAGAAATAAACTTCTGCTGGATGACTTACAAAGGATGCATTTCAACAGATATAACCTGAAAAAAAGGCTAACATGCACTGCCGTAAGGAAATAGAAGAACTTTGACAGGAAATGAAGAAGGTACAGATGGACATGCAAAGACAACATCTGACATCTCACTTCCCACAAGAAACCTGCTTAGTTAGGGTGTGCTCGACTAAGGCTCTACAACCACAGAGCAGGAAAGGTTACAGCAAAACAACATTGCTTGGAGTATCTTTTTGCAGAAAGACAACTGAGAACCCTGAAAAACAACTAACCTATATTAATTCATATGATTATTTTGATCAACCACTCATGCCATCACTCAACATTAATATGAAATAAATAAACAAATAAAATAGCTGAACAAACACTCTCTGGAAAATTAATTCAGAAAGGGTGCCCACATCTCAGGGGCTTGCCATGAACACCTATTTATGTTCATATGGTCAGACTAACATAGCCTTTTACATCATTCACCTGGTGGACTGTCTGCAAACTAAACCCATCTTAAATGGACCTTGCAAGTGCCAACAAATGACCTCTTCCCCAAGCCAGACAACATCAGACTCTTAAGGAGATTTTAGATTCTACTGCTCAAGCCATCACTGGATTCACTGAAACACATTTTTCTGCCGATGATAACAAATCCCAAGGTTGACAGCACAACTCAATTTGTGAAGAAAGTTTTTTTTACAATACAGCAGCTACTCAGATCAAGATGTTGTACACCCATTGTGCTGGACATCAGCGGATGGGCCAATAGGTTCCCCCACTGCAACTGCACAGACTGACAGAATGGTGGCAAAAGCCAGACATTACAAAGATGACTGAACTACCATATAGTTCACTTATATATGTCGAGATGGACCTTTAACTCAAGAGGTGTTTATTATTTCAGTTGGAAAGCAAAAAGCGATGAGATATTTTGGTTATGTGTAGGATTATGTATGCATTCTGTTTATTTTCTGATATCCTATCCAATATTGGTTATTTGCTCAATGAGGCAAACCTTTTGATCAGAAAACCAATATTTGGGGAGGAGAAAACCCTTTGCCTCGTAAGTTCATGAAATACTAAAGTAAATAGCAAGTCAGATGTTCCATTCAACTCTCCAAATGGTCCACAATTCAGGGGATGATTGAAAAACGAGATTCATTTTCTGAAGTTAGTGTCAGAAGTGGTGCTACTGACTGGATCTGTTGAGGGGATTCTTTATTCTAAGTAAGTGGCCATTTCTCCTCAGATGATGTTGACTACAATGTCCTACTCCTATCAGTGATACAAGACAAGCCATAAAGTTATTGTGAATCTATGAAATAGCCCCTAAACTGTAGTGAGACCACTATACTACTACACACATTCAGCTAAGAAAATAATAGTGTTAACATTCATAACGTCAATCTCGAAATTTACAATATTTTGCATAAGGTGTATTTTAATGTGTATTTTAATTTCCCTTTGTGTGTAATTTTGCCCAAAACAGATGGTAATCATTCTTCTGAAACAATGTATTGCCGATGTCGTACTTCCTCAGGCTTGAAAAGACTGGGGTGATGTTATCTTCCGCAAAGCACAAAAGCACAAGTACTACACACTTGAGTACTACCAACATTTCACACTTATAAAGCAGCATACTACATTTGGTAGCATGTTAAACTGCATTACACATTTCATGCTACACAATTGAATGTTGCCAAATTGATTTACTAATACATAGCTCCCAGTTCAAATTCCCAATTTGAAATTACTCCATGCCTATGAATTATTTACATACGGTTTGAACCAATTCTATGGTGGAATTTTCTTCTCGCTTAAATCAGCCTACTGCTCCCTTTTTATCATAACGTATATGCGCAAAACCGAAAGCAAATGTGCATGTAAGCAGGTGTGCTACATACAATTACAATTAAATCCATTTCAAATCCTAGTGCCATATGGTAGGAGTCCAGAAGAAATGCAGCACAGAAACATGCATTAAACCATGGCAGGCATCTTCAACAATTCAGTGTAAATTAATTATGAAAAGCATTAACCATACAATCATTCTCTCGTCTCTATTAACCGATTGTTCTGTTGATTCTGGCTTATTTTTGTTTTCTCTAGTTATTGAACGATACAGACACATTTTCTAGAATCTTACCCATGCCATGTAGGATAGCAATTTCCTTACATCTACTCAGAAACCATGATGAATGTACGCACTACAATGTTTTCTTAGTGTTCTGGAACCAAATTTATAGTGACAGGTACTTTACATGCAAATTGCAATTAAATAATGGTCTGTGTTTAGACCTAGAGGGAACAGGAAGCTCTTGAGTTCTAATCTGGTTTCGTGATGGGAGAAAATCCATCTAATCAAAGAAAATAGCTTGTACCAAAATGACTGAGACAGAAGAAGAAGAAGAAGATCCAGCATCCAGAAAGAAAGAAATAAGAGTAATGCACAGACTGTTCTCTGCTGTACTGACTGGAAATAGCTGAAAGTAGTATGGGAACAATGGTAAAGTATTTTATGTGAATTCAAATGATAATAAGCCAATGTAAAATAACTCAATGTAACTAATAGAAGTAATATACTGCATTTGCAGGGCAGCAAGCTTATGCATCAGTGTAGTATCTGATAATAAGAAATAAAGTGGATTTTGCACTGAGAAACAGTTAGTAAACAAAAAAAGTTTTATGAATAAATTCAAAGGGAATGTATTAAACTGCATGGAGGATCCATTGTACAAAGTTTCTGGCTGAACAAATGCTCACAAAAAGTAGGTGATATTTCATGAATGAATATGAAGCGGTTCAAAAAAGAAGCATTTGAATTTATTTCATTAAACAAGATCATCAGAAAGCAAAGAGTGAACATATTCAAAAGTGGCATATTTATGGGGGTGAACAGAAGCATGTCAAACTGGTCGAGAGTGGCACTCATTGACGGTTCAGTATTTGAAAATGAAACGTCCCATGATGAAATGTCCCTCTAATTTATAATTCAAAATGAATACAAAGCAATAAAAAATTTTTTTTTGGATTTTTTTGTTTGATCTTTTACAGAAAAGCAAATGACAAGTCAGATTCTATAATGTTAATGATATGCAAAAACAACTTTTATTTGAACGATGAAAATGCGCTATATAAAAGGCTAAAAGTGCTGGAGTATTTGAATGTTCCCTGATCTTGAATGTGCACATGCTGCAATTTAACATCCCTTGCAATCCCTCTGTAAAACGGTTTGCCTGAATGTGAAGCCTGGAGAGTCATAGGACATCTTTTAGCTGCTCAAACACAGACAACACTGGCAACAGCACTTAGAAGATCCCAAAGCGTGATTAGCAGACCATCGAATAAATTTCAAGAGACTGGAACAGTATGAAGAAGACTAGGACAGGGTCACACATCTGCCCCAACAGCAAGAGATGACCTCTACTAACCTTGTTGGCAAGAAGGTGCAGGGGCAGCAATGCAACAGAGTTGTGGGGACAGTTTCTTGCTGCCACTGGATGATGGATCTGTACGCAGACCATACAAAATCTGCTCCATCACGTTGGGCTGCATGCCCGTCGACCAATGGTATGCATTTTGTTATATGCTAAACACCGTAGAACCCGTAGAAGGTGGGCTGATGAGCGGTCAACTGTCCTCCTCTCTGATGAGTCACAGTTCGGTTTGCTGCATGAGAATCATCCATTAGAATTCTCTGGAAGCAGTTCACTCGCCAAAACCCCCAGAATTGAAGCTATTTTGATCCTCCATGTCAATGTGCAGGACTGATCAGCTGTTCTCAGAAATATGTAGCTGCAGTTACTGCTTCATGGGGGTTGCACCAGGTAGTGACCACATACTTGTGCCAATATGTAATATGAGATCATTTTTCTCAATAAATAAATTACCATGTAGAATAGGTTTGTCTGGGCAGCACGGTGGCTCGGTGGGTAGCACCGCTGCTTCAGCGCAAGAAGGTCTCATGTTCAATCCCGGGGTAGAGCGGCCTGGGTCCTTTCTGTTTGGGTTTACTCTGGGTACACCGGTTTCCCCCCCACAGTTCAAAAAAATGTTAGGTTAATTGGTGTCTCTAAAGTGGCCCTTAGTGTGTGACTGTGTGTGTGTTTTGGGTTGTCCTGCCCTTGCTCCCAGAATTGCCGGGTGAGCACTGGCTATTCCGCGTGGATTCAGTGGAAGAAAATGAATTAATATTTTTGTTTAGGTTTGTCCGCTTTATCCTCAGTAATCTAATGTAATTTGTAAACAATGTATTAACTTTAAATTAAGATCAGATTTAAACAAAATAAACAGAAGGGATCACCAGTAATACCATGTGAAGGCTTAGATTTACATACTCCAAATTCTTATTTCTGGTCACACTAGATGTGTATTGTCACATGAGGGAATAGTTTACAACCTGAAATTCACTCAACCACTGGTAGCATAAGTACGGTGAATACTCAGTCCTACACTCTATAAGTGGCACTTCACTTCCCTCTGGAAAGCAGATGCTACCCATTACCCACTGGGATTGTAGTGGCTAATGAAATGATTCTTAGATGCACTGTTTCATGAACGTTTCTAAATCAATTCACAAATGTTCTCCCAATTCACCAAAGTGGGTTTCCGAAACGTTAATTGCTAACTTAATTGTTGACGCGATGCAAAAAAATCTTTCTCCAAATGGATGAGATGGCATAAGGCTGCCATTACGTACACATCAATCTACAATGAGACCAAAACTCAAATCATGGAACCAATGTGAGAAAAATCCAGTATAGAAAAAAGTCTGCATCAATAATAAATTGTGACTGAAATGTGACTATCACAGCCTTGTAAACCAAACCAAATCTTGAGATTAATTGATATTATCCCAACAAAGTAGGACTACAGTAATTTTCCATAGTTGTTGGATTGCTGCAGTATGCCATTTGGATGCACTGAGCTGAGGCAACTACGTATGAATAAATAAAAAAAAGCAGTAAATGCATAATGGGTTAACGAAATCAAAAAACTAATGTTGGTGTATTTGTTAGCTGTGTAAATTCAATATTAGCTATAATTTGTTAGTTAATTCTGTTTTCAATATTTAAATCATTTGTCGTGTTTTGCATTTTGTATTCTTGCAGGCATGCACATGCAGTTTTGAACAACTAATTTTCACTGCTGGACTGAAAATAGTCCACCAGCCAAACCTGTCTAGCCACAAGCTGCCTGTAGGCAACATCCCATAAGCGATGATGCATGATTAGAGGTTGATTTACATCTACAAGGTGGAGCAAAATGCTAGATGCACGTGATGTTTATGTATGAGCAAAGGTAAATGTAAATGCTGTAAATGCTATGATGTATAATAGATTGCGAGTGAACACAGTGTTTAAAAACTCCAGCAGCACTGTTGTTTCTCATCCAGTCGAACCAGCAAAACACACTCTAACACAAAACCACCATGTCAGTGTCACTACTATGCTGAGAATGATCCACCACCCAAACATTACCTGATCTGTGTGGTCCTGGCTAATAGAAAGTGTGAGGCGGAGAGATAATTGAGTGTGATTTGTTGACTACAGTCTGTAATTGCAGAACTCCAAAGTGCATCTTTATGGTAAGTGAAACTGCTAAAATGGGCAATGAGTGCAGAAACAAAGAGGTGTACCTAATAAAGTGACCGCTTAAGCGCATGTTTTCAGGCTGTACATAACAGAAACTGGCATGTGATGTAGCAGGATTTATGCAGATCCTTAAAGCAGAGTCCACACACCACCTGTTACCTAACACTACTCAAGACTACAGGGTTAGGTAATCTTAAAAGATTAAATATAGCTGATCCTTCTGTTATCTGAGACTATAAATATACAAGACTAAGACAAGAGTAAGATCACGTGGGTCTAGAAGTGAATTTTCATGTGGATTGCCGAAGTTCTCCTGTGACTCTAAGAATAAATGAGGGATACTTCTTGACCTGTTTGTCACAATAGTATACATGCCAATGCCATTTCTAATCTCACCTGTAACACGGGGATACTCAATCCACACGATAACAGACATAAAAACTAAAAAGCACACGAGTGGGCAGTCACAAATGCTCGTTTCCCACATGTTTTCTATTGAGATTCATTTTGCAGTTTCAGACCTCTGCAGTCATCTAATGCAGTAAGTACATAATGTGGTATGTAAATAGGGTTTATCATTCATCATTCATTTCTCCATCTGCGCCCAAGTCAACCGAGATATCTCACTGACGCCTTTTGTGGGAGGATCAAATATTTCCGTACATAACAGAAGGACGACAACAGAAGGTAAACACGTGAGAGTGAATGGACGTCTCTTACTTTCAGTGATCTTCTGTAATCCCAACACGTCCTCTGGGGTGATGACGGCGTTACCAAGCAAGTCCTCCTCAGTGGTCACGGGGACCCCCAGGTCGGTGGTGTTGCAGCCCTTCTTGACTTTCATCGCCTCGGCTAGATCGGGATCGGAGCTCGAGGTTAGACTGGCGGGATTAACGCCGCCGCCGCCGCCGCACTGCTTTGAGCTCGATGGGTCCCGGCTGTTGCCTCCGCTGGTACAAGAATAGCTCATTATCCTGTCCCTCCTCCTCTTCCCCCGTCTCCTCTGCCCCTCAGTCCAAGCCAGAAAGGAAACGGTCTCCCTCCCTAATCCGAACGCTTTATTTTACCCGTTTACTTAAACCCGGTGCATCGCCTGTCAAACACACTCTCAACATAGGGCTGCACGGGGGCTGGGGGGCGGGGTCACCATGCAGCCCTCACCTCTTATTCTTAAATATCCATAATCACATATAAACTGTTCTGAGTTTATCTCTTTGATAATGTTATTGGCAATATAAGTAGGCCTAAGTACTTTATTATGCAATAATTCGTATGCATTAGGATTGTATACTCATTGTATGTAGTTAAGGTTGTTAGATGTTGTTGTTGTTTTGCATTTAGCATGTATCAATATGGTCAACATTAATTATAGGGTAGTTTCCATTTTAAACACTTTACAGGTCAGATATTTAATTCAATTAACAGTAATTCATTATTTTTCCACTAGAGGGATGCAGCTACCTTACTCTACACGCGACTAAACCCTAGTGTGTCAAACCAATAAATTCATCCCAGCAGCGTTTTGACAGTTTTTGATACAGGTGTATGGTTGGTCATATTGAATGTTTGAATATACGGATCACTGCTTCTGAATGGCAATATTTTCCAAACTGACAAGCAGCCAGTGCGTACCTTTACAGAAAGCAGATGATGGTTAAGAATTCAGAAATGTGAATGAATTACAACTCATGATTCTGATTAATGATCAGACTAAGCAACAATCCCCAATCTCATTCACTATTATGGTAAGTCTGTATGTCACAAAACCATTGACAGTTGTTCCTGAATTAAAGTGGGTGTGTTAACAAGGATGGGCACAGGAACAACGATATAAAACCTACTTTATGAAACCAGATCAAGAGGAAGCTAAACAGTGAGAACAGGGACGGCGAGCAGAAGAAATGAGGAGAAAATATAAATATTTATAAATATTTCTGGGAGGATATTGCAGAGAGGTGAAGTGAAGTGAGCACACATTACAGCAAACTATGGATAAATAATTTATTTGTAGCGTGTGTTTCTGCGCGTTGATCTGACTAGATATTACCATATAAAATACTGTGTGAAAATAGATCCCCAACAGCAGCATCATATTGATGCACTTTCTTTGACATTCACGTGATTTCTATATACTTTGCCTCTTGATTTCCGTACTGACCCACTTCACAAGCAAGTAGTGCTCACGTTCATTGACAGTGAGATTGACATTATGGTTTCCATTTCTTAGTATCCCATATTAAACTATCTTCATATGCTCTGAAATACAGGCTGAATTTTCACAGTGATGCAAACATTATTATTTTTAACGCATTCGTGTATATCTCATGTATATCTCCCTGTCAACAGCTCAGTCATCTAAATGAATTCTATATGGACTCACATCATAAGAGAAGGACTTATCTTTGAGACCAGAGGATGGATTACATACGCATGGGGCCTAGTACTGGATCATCAAACATAGATAAACAGAACACATTTAAACAAATGAGACCAAAATTGTATACTTTAGACCAAATTATGTATTAAGGACAATTCTCCAATAGTAAGGTCTAAATGGCAAAATTACGTAAACCTCTCAAAATAGCTGTTGAGGTCTACTTAAACTTAATGGGATGGCGGTTATGTGTGGGTGGGTTCCCTGTTGTATTTGCAAGACAGAGATCTTTCAAAGTCCCATCACAACATATGTTTGATATCTGTTTGAATAAAGGAGATATCTGAGGACCCCATTAAAGTGTTGTTGTTATCATGAGTGTGTTAAATGGAAGCAGTTCAAGTCCATCATTACCTTTCCGTGTATAACGTGCACTCAACCAACATAAGAATCTCATTCTGTCTGTGGAAGTAGTGTCATAGTGTAGTAGTGTAGGAAGTACTGTATCTGTAGTGATGGTAATATCGTGGTCTGGCCCAACAGCAAACGTAAGGATCATTTACTATTTTTTTTCTATTTCATGCAGATGTATGATGGAAACAATTAATATCCTGCACCTGTTTATAGAAAAAGTACTATGCGTTATGTCACATGTTTTTTTGTTTTATTTTTGTTTTCTATATTATAAGATTTCTCCAAACAGTTCTGAAATATTTTTTTTTCCTCAGTGCCCAGTTCTTAACCATGATGCGTCCACCATGCTTCCCACCTAATATCAAATTGGTATTGGTAACAATTTTTTTTTTTACCTATCTGCCAACCATTCCACCATAAATCTTATATTTAGATGCACAATCAGTCTTATGAATAATAGCTTTATAAGTTTCTTTTGTGTATTTGCATGGCTCACATAAATATATTGCATATTCTGTAAAGAGAGCAGCAATTAATAGCGAAATGATCACATGCTTGTGTAAATGGGTGTGCTTGTTTAATAACATGAGAAATGTTTAAGTATACTATAAAAGAAATAAGTGCTGTAGTCACATTAGAGCTATCCCGTTGGAAATGAAGTTTTCAAGATGGCTATGAGGTGCATGTGTGAGAATGAAAAGAGACTGAAACACGTGATCACACAAGGTTATTTCATCTCATAAGCCTGCTGACTTGACAACCTTCTTTGTGTTTGGTGTGTGGCTGCTCTCATCAGCAGAAATGTACACATGCACATGCAGACATTTTACTCACTTTCTGCTCTACATTTAAACAGAGACACGTACGCACATAAACACATATAGGTTTCCCTCTCTGTTGATGAATTTGCTGACAAGTGTGCACTATGCATGTATAGCTATTGTTCAGGCAGGACAGTTAGGTTACTACTGAAGTCTTTACTATCAATGCACATTCTTTTACCAAGCACTAGAAACGAACAAACAATGTCTATGTAATTTCAGGATTATTTTGAAAACCAGACGCCGATTAAATGAATTAATTGCAACAAATTTAAGACCTTAAATCTAGTTTAGTCTGGAAGACGCATCAGCAAGAGAACGTTTATTTCATTATGGTTTACATTATGGCTACACAATAGCATATATTCCTATATTCCTCTTCAATATCAGATACCAAAATGAGCAATGTTTGGAGCTTAAAAACACACACACACACACACATTTCAAACACACACAAGAATGCACAATTTACTAGAAGTTAATTGTGTCTTTGTAATAATGTTATTGTCTTCTTGATTGGTGTTTCCTGTGTAATTTGGGAAATTGTAATTAAATAGGAAAGAAGAAATTAATTTTCATATTACACCTCCAAGTTGTATTAATGAAAATACAGAGATTCATATAATTTGCTTTGCAGTTCTTTGCCCCACAAAAAAACATGTTATACACATAGTATGAATCCAATTTTTACCAGTGTCTAATCAGCCTTTCCTTTAAATACTTTGCTGTTATACTATTCCCTAGTCAGTGTAATATAGGTTCCAGCACTAATACTGGGACCTGGAAGGCACCACAGGTCCAGACCGGGTCCCTGTGGGAGTCTGGTAGTTTCTTAGTCCACCAGTATAGTCTTAGACAACTGAGCCATCTGGGTCACTTGCTTGTATTATTATTAATATTATTATTATTGTTGAAATCTAATCCATGTTAATTGTGTTCTCTGACGGCAGGGGGATGGCCCTTACCAGGTTACCAAGTTGAGGTTAAAATGTGGAGTAAATTTACAATTGTATTTTTTAGAACAACTAACTTGATATTTGTTTAAGAGTTTAAAAATTAAAAAAATAAATTGTAATTTTAAATATAATTAAATATATTTGAATTGCATTTTGTGTCTACAAATAACTTTTGAACATATACATAGCTTTTCATAACATTTAAAATTGAAGATTTAAAATCATTTGGACAGAAAAATATTATATTATATATTATTACATATGATATTATTTCATATAATATATAAGAATAGTACATGTTCAGAAATAATGTAACATGCCTTTAATTTATGTATATAGCTCCTTTTTATTAATTGATATCAGGAAGACCATTTAGCCCTTAACTGATGTTCAAAGATATATGTTTTTTGTGGCCTTGAGAACTCAGTTGTGAGGTGTCAACACAGAAAACATAAATATGACACACTGCTCAGGCTTATAGGCCTTTATAGGCCATTAAGTGTAGCCATGGCTTTTCTATATGTTTTTTATGTTGGCAGTGCTAGCTTCTTTGTGAGGAGTAAGGTGGGAGTTTTCAGAGGCCACAAGCTCAATCTAGAGACAAAAGGGACCCAAAGCAAAGTGCTGACAGCAGCCGAGGACCATGAGTCAGATCAGCCATTCACCTCAGCCATGTATAAATACCCAACACGTGCCAGGCCTAGTGACCACTTAGTGGAACCAAGCACACACAGCTCATTATTGGGGTAAGTCTTTTTTACTGTAGATAATTTATCATAATGTGTCTTATACAGTGTACTCATAAACAGTGACAAAATAGGATTAACAATTTTAATACAAGGCCACTCATGTTTGCTCAGTAACCCGTCAGAATTAAAATATTTGAAAATACGGTTACTGGTAATAAACAAGAGAAACATACCTGATCACATTTGTTAGTTTCATGTCCAGTGGCATCTCTGTGTGAAACCAGACACAAATATATTAATATTCATTCATATTTTGTGAAATCACAAATGCCCACACTTGTGAGCAGGAGCAATTTGACTGGCATCACCAAGAATGACACTTGATCTCATACAACTCACCTTGTTATGTAGCGTCATATTCAAAATCATCAAGATAATTGTTCTCTGCGCTGTAATATCTTATAGCCAAAATAGCAACCTTGTAATAAAGCAAAATAGATCAATAGTGATATTCAATGCTTGAAAAAGAACAAGTGCACTATTGATTCAATTATCAATCACTATTCTCCAAAAATCTTCACCAGGCTATGAATGAATTTTCAGTTTATTTGATTAAACCTAACTTTGATGGCTTATAATGAGTTAGGGAGCTGTGTAGCAATGCTGTGTAAACACCTTGATGTCTTCCATTCTATTAGTTTGCTTGGCAGATCTCAGCTTATGAGTGACAGTGTCCCACAGGCAGTTATTGAAAGCACGCTGAGCATGTGCAGAAGGCTTTTAGTTAGACAAACTGGCCCTATGCTGAACAGAAAATATTCGTGATAGAAATATTGATGTTTCAGCAGAAGCTACAGGAAGACATTTAGACAGTGCTAACATTGTCTCCTTTAATAACCGTCCATGTTATTTATGAAGAAAAAAATATTATCTCTTCCCCTGAATTATTAATCGTGTTGTGCACTTCTATAGATTGCAATATGAATGTGCACTTGTGTGAAGGGTTGTGTCTGTGTGTAACATTTCTATCGAAACAAAGTTCCTTTCTTACCCACAGGTCAGTGCTGTGATAACAGGCATTATGTCTCAGACAAACCAGAACATGCCAATGGGGCCATGGAAGGTACAATTTGCATTTTCACACCTCTTTTGTTGTTGTTGTTCATTTTACAGTATTTAATCTTCCTGGAAAACTGCTAATAATGTATCATGCGACCTAAATAAATAAACATTACAAATACATTGTGTTTTCTACTAGATCACTGTTTATGATCAGGAGTATTTCCAGGGGAGATGGTGGGAATTCACTTCCTGCTGTAAGAATATTATGGAGTATGGGATGGAGAATGTCCGTTCCTTGAAAGTGGAGTGTGGAGCGTGAGTATA
>JAUZST010041679.1:0-26614 GCA_034779995.1 Parotocinclus haroldoi
AAATGTATATTAAATTATAGGAAAATTAGTTTAAAATAAATAACAAATTATTAATAAAATTTAAATTAGTAGTAGAAGAAACAAATAATAATAATAATTCAAATTATGGGGTATGTGATCTGGGCGTTTTCTAAACACCATATATTATAATGTACATTAAAATGCTATATGGGATACATCACACATCATATCATTCTGCTATTGACTAAATAGTCAAGGTAATGCAGTATTTCCCACACATTAAATTTTTTAACTTTAATATTGATCCACATAATGATTTTCTATTACTTTTCTACACTGTATGGGTAAAATCTTATCTCGCTGTAAAGCTGCAATGCAGCACATTGATTCATTCAGTCCCTCTCTGCCCCCTTTGTTTTGATTTTTAAATGAGTCTTACTGTGTGAGTGGTCAATGCTCATCGTCATTATTTTGGTGTTTATAAGGAGCACAGCAACGGCCAAACGTTGCTCAGGATTCAGCTTGCTCACACTGTTGCCGCGTGTGAGCTGCCACAACAGCTAATTTTACTAGAAACAAGAAATATTTGGGATAAGTAGTTTAATGACCTGACAATAAAGGTAATATCCTTATCAGCTCATGGAACGGACGTTATGTAACTCATTATTATCTTAACGTTATAAGGATATTTCTAAATGGCATGTTTCTGTTTATGCACTTAGCATTGGCTCTTTATAAGTTTATGTTCTGTGTTCCTTTCAGGTCCAAGCCCTGCCTCAACTGTTCCCATAGTGCTGGAGAAACCAGACAACTGCAACAGCATGATGACTTTTATAGATGAGTAAGTGTATGGACATGTACACACACACACACACACACACACACACACACACACAGACAGTTGAACAAAGGCCAATTCAAGAAAATAGTATTTAATAATAGTAATAATGGTTTGTTTTTTTTATATACATTTACAACCTGCATGCATTAGTTTATAAGCTGTGAGCCAAGTGATGGTGACTCACCAGATACACAGTGACTAGGTGAAAACATACGTTGTGCGATTTGAGATCAGATTTTTGCCTTTGAATCTAATCAAATTGCTCACTGGTCTCAGATCAGTTTGTTCTGCTGTCAGCACCAGACGGTGTGAGCACATCACCCCTGCTTTAGAGCGGCTTCAGTGGGTTCCGATTACCATGCATATTTACTATAAGGTCATTCTTCTGACCTTTAAGGCTCTTCACGGCCTGGGTCCTCTTTACCTTTCTGACCTCCTAAGTTGGTATTATATAGCCAAGAGTCTCAGATCAGCCGATGCTAGACTTTTGGTCGTCCCTAGGTCTAGGCTGAGCGCCATGGGTGATCGCTTGTTTAGTGTTGCTGCCCCTTTACTCCAGAACTCTCTTCCTCTTTCCCTGCGCTCTATCACATCTTTTCTGACTTCACAACCTCTTTGAAAACACATTTTTTCTATGACGTTTTAATTCTACCTCTCCACCTTTACCTGTGAAACTGTTAGTGTTGATTATGAAATCCTATTGTAAAACGACCT
This sequence comes from Parotocinclus haroldoi, assembly GCA_034779995.1. Taxonomy (NCBI): domain Eukaryota; kingdom Metazoa; phylum Chordata; class Actinopteri; order Siluriformes; family Loricariidae; genus Parotocinclus; species Parotocinclus haroldoi. The sequence goes on from JAUZST010041679.1 coordinate 1,517, forward strand.
TGGGTTTGTGCAAAGGCGCTATATAAGTATAACTTATTGTTATTATTGGTCTGAGGTATATTGTAGTGTCTCTGATAAATGTTAGTGATGTAAGTGAGCCAGGTATTGTGTGAGACACCTATAGAGCTGGTTGAACTTGGGATAGTCCTCCTTAAGTGCGTGTTAAAATATTGCATTTGGTTTCAGCCAGAAATATCATGTATATTGAAAGTAGAAACAAGTGTGGCACGTTTACAAAAGAGGCTTCTTTCTTACCAAACTGTCATATAGGACAGCTTTGTGTAAAACTGTGTGAAATTGTTGTCACACCCACAGGATGACCAATCACAAGTCATACACAGTTGTCAGTGGCCTCTTAGTGGCTTTTCTGATCCTTATATTGCTGGTCTGGTCGTGGCTAACTACTTTCCATTTCTTAATACTGTTCTGAATTTTCGATAAGGGAAACCACTGAAGTCTTGTTTATTGTTTCCTTCTCCCACTTTGCACCTTTATTTATGCTATCATTATAAGGCTATTGAACCTTGTTATATACCTGTGTTATATTGCACTCATTGTGGAACAGCCCATTTTATTGGGAAGTATTCTAAACCAGTACTGATGATGTGATTATGTTATATAGTTATGTCGTCTGGAAGTTAATCTCAATTAATGCCTTGGTTTTCAGTAGTACATAAAATAAACCTGGTAAATCTCAAGGTATAAATATACTTCTCACAAAAATAAGGATACTTCAAAATGAATTATCGCTTAATTTTTGTGACCAGTGTACTCAATTATCTTGTAATAGATTTTTTTTCATACTGCAGGACTGCAGTTTGAACTACAGTTGTACCCGTTTAACTTGATCCGATCAACATCCTTTCCACTTAATATCCAAGCTTAAGAGATTTAATAGGAAATATAAACATGTAAAAACCCTTGGGACAATTCCTGAGAGCGCGTCACCAAACTAGTACCATTGGTTTTTTAAATCTTATAAAAGATGATGATGCAGTGTACAGTGCATTACTAAATGTTTTCTAGTTCAATTTTGTTTCAGTTAACATTATTGTTTAAAATAAAACAGAACTGCTAAGCTACTATGTGACTATGGTAATGTCTGGTAAACATCCATGTCGAACAACATTCTGTTTCAGAGCATAATGTGAACTTTAGACGGCACACACACCTGTCATTTGGCAGAATTGTCCGTCTGTGGCTCCACTGGCTGTTCCATCAAACATCAGCACACCTGCCAGCCTTACTACATTAACTATTATCCTACCATCTCAATAATACTCCCACCCGAATTCTAATGATCACTGCTCCCTGATAGCCATCTCACTCTCACTAAAGTCAGTAATGTTTGTGTTAATCAATGTAATGTAAAGTCAGAAAGTCAGTACTAGAACTTTCACTAAAACAAGCTTGCGTCTGCAAAAGTTTTTGTTAGTCCTCTGATGTATTCTCCCCGTCTCTCCACACACTCAGGCAGTGCTCAGAGAAGTGTGTGATGAATAACTATTTTGGGATCGGCCTGGATGCCAAAATCTCTCTGGAGTTCAACAATAAGAGGGATGAGAACCCCAAGAAGTGCAGGTGCAGTAGTGATATTGATTGTGTGTGTGTATGTGTGTGTGTGTGTGTGTGTGAGTGTGTGTGTGTGTGTGTGTGTGTGTGTGTCTGTTTATGTGTGTGTCTGTGTCTGAGTGTGTCTGCCTGTGTGTGTGTCTGTGTGTCTCTGTGTGTGTGTGTGTGTGTGTCTGTCTGTCTGTGTCTGCCTGTGTGTCTGCCTGTGTGTGTGTCTGTGTGTGTGTGTGTGTGTGTCTGTGTGTGTGTGCGTATGTGTGTCTTTGTCTGTCTGTCTGTTAGTCTGTGTGTGTGTCTGTCTGTGTCTGTGTGTCTGTCTGTGTGTCTGTCTGTCTGTGTGTCTGTTTTTGTCTGTCTGTGTGTGTGTGTGTGTGTGTGTGTGTGTGTTTCTATGTGTCTGTCTGCCTGTGTGTGTGTGTGTGTGTGTTTGCGCATGTCTGCCTGTGTGTGTGTATGTGTGTTTGCGTCTGCATGTGTCTGTCTGTCTGTCTGCGTGCGTTTGCCTATATGTGTGTGTGTCTGCATGTGTCTATCTGTCTGTGTGTGTGTGTGTGTGTGTGTGTGTGTGTGTCTGTGTCTGTGTGCGTGTGCGTGTGTGTGTGTGTGTGTGTGTGTGTGCGTGTGTGTGCGTGTGTGTCTGCGTGTGTCTGCGTGTGTCTGCATGTGTGTCTGCGTGTGTGTCTCTGTGTGTGTCTGTGTGTGTGTCTGTGTGCGTGTCTCTGTGTGTGTGTGTGTGTGTGTGTCTGTGTGCGTGTGCGTGTGTCTCTGTGTGTGTGTGTGTGTGTGTGTGTGTGTGTGTGTCCAACGAAACAAATCTAAGCAACATGTATATATGCTATGACATGCAATATATAGACAAATGAAAATATTCCATCCAAAACATGACTCTTAAGTATAAAGTTTAAACTCCACCCCCTGCATTTATAGCTTTAACAGCTTTTGCTTTCCAACCAGCAGTAAAGTAATAGGGGGCATGGCATGCTCACTAGGGAATTTCCAGGAAGAATTTGTGTGTTGTCTGGAATTATCTCTGTCGTTCTGCATCAGTTATTTCCAAAATATAGTCTGATTTTCATCCGTGTCAAATAAGTGCAGCTTTTGGAACTTTGTATGTACAGACAGTGGAGTCATGGAATGTGTGGAGGTACTGTACAGTATGTTTATTGTGTTTTGTGTTCTGAGTAATGATGCTGTGATCTTTATTCCTGTTCCCTCAACAGCAGTCGCACAAAAAACATGATGTGGTATGGCGTCCTGGGGACCAAGGAGCTCGTTCAGAAAACCTATAAAAACCTGGAGCAGAGAGTGCAACTCGAGGTGAGAACGGGCGTCTCAGAGTGCTCTTTTGACCTCTCTGAAGAACGAGGAAATGCGCTTATTTTAGATTAGACAGGATTACTTGGCTGTTTTGTGTGTGTGTGTGTGTGTGTGTGTGAGAGAGAGAAGAATGTGTCTGATTTTTCTCCAACTGGTTTTTCTTGTTTTTAAATTCTCATTGTTTGGTGAATAATCTTTGTGTCATTTGTTTCTCTGTCCTGCCCTGCAGTGTGATGGGGTTGCCATTTCATTGCCTAGTCTGCAAGGTCTGGCTGTGCTCAACATCCCTAGTTATGCAGGCGGCATCAACTTTTGGGGTGGGACCAAGGAGGACAATGTGAGCCAATTCCGCATCACAGTTACTTGTTTTAAACCATTGTCATCTGAAAGCTGGGGATAAAAGCAAGAATTAGTGATAGTCTGCAGTGTTTGAGCTTGAGGTCTGTACCGGCTGTCTTTGTTCCACTGAAATGCAAAAGCTCCAGAGATGTAGACAGTGCAGGTCTGACTTAAGGTATTTAAACATTGATCAGAAGTAGATAACAAACTTTGTTTCCATAGTTTATCAGTTAAATGTAGGCATAGCTTTATAAAAAGCTGATTTATTTTCCACATTCAGCTAGAAATCAAATTCGGTGGCTTACCCGCTGAAAGCCAGTGTGGGTTTAATCAAAAAGCCTGAGGTAGAAGAATATGCAGTTTCACTTTCAGAGAGTTAATACATGTATTATCTTCCGCTTAAAACACACGGGGTCGCGGGTCAGCTGGTGCCCACCTGGCAACAACCCTAAATGGGACGCCAATCCATCATAGGGCATACACACACACAGTCACACACTAAGGGCTACTTTTAGAGACACCAATTAACCTAACACGCATGTCTTTGGACTGTGGGAGGAAGCCGGAGTACCCAGAGTAAACCCACGCAGACACAGGGAGGACATGCAGACTCCACACAGAAAGGACCCAGGCCGCTCCACCCAGGGATTGAACCCGGGACCTTCTAGCTGTGTGGCAGCAGGGCTACCCCCCACCGAGCCCCCGTGTCACCCCTTTCATAGAGTTGTATTGCTAAAAAAACCACCAGTTTATTAGGTACTGGTTTGGTGTGTGCATGTCCTCCATGAGAGGTTCCATGTGAAGTCGGTTGAAGTCAGATGTATTTCTATAAAATGGAGCGTATCTGTGTTGGCATGAGTCTGCCCATAGAGGGAGCATTTTGCTTTTGCTTTACACTTTCAATACATTATACAATCATTACTGGAAAGTTTTCAACACTTTGATATAAAATAGATTTTGTGTTAATGATTTGTTATGATACAGTATATGCCGTGTTCCCTCATCCCTTCATGAGGCATTCAACTAGTGATGGATTTGTTCTAATGTTTCCCAGTCGTAGTTCAGGTTTTCATCGTTTTCCTTTTGATTGGCTGTTATCACTAACCTTCTTAGGACCCATAGTACCTTATATGCTCTATATGAGTTCTGGACTGTAGCTGTAGTTTCTGCCGAAATTCTGTTTTAAGCGAAAGCGCCAAGTACTGAACAAATGACGAGTGCTGACGGTTTGGTAAAACCGAAAACTGGAACCGAGATATGACTGGGTCATGGGTATACATGGGGTAAGCCTACAAAGTACACAAGACTACCTACTAAAGTGGCCAGTGATTATAGGTAGGATTGAAAAGTGCCGAACAACTGGTGACTGGATGTTTTCCCGTTTTAAATTAAGATAAATTCTCATATGCCTTTAAGTGAGCAATTAATGTTCTGCTGAGCACAAATACAGTCTAGTACAGATAAACTGGAGGTTTAGTCATTAAATGATAAGCTACGTAATGTGTTTGTCTTGGCTGAATCAAATATTATGAGTACATAATGCTGGACGCATCAGCAAATACACCAGCAATCTGTTTTAATGTGAGAAATGTCCTCCGGTGCAGAATTTCGGAGCTCCGTCATTTGACGATAAGAAGCTTGAGGTCGTGGCCGTGTTCGGCAGCATGCAGATGGCCATGTCTCGCGTCATTAACATCCAACATCACCGCATTGCGCAGGTACAAACATACGAACAAAACAAACGTGCGACATCTGTATTTGGCGTGGTTACGATATTTCCTGCATGTGGCTGCAGTGTCGTCAGGTGAAGATCACCATTAAAGGAGATGAGGGCGTGCCCGTACAGGTGGATGGAGAAGCCTGGATCCAACCACCTGGAATCGTCCAGATCATCCATAAGAACCGTGCTCAGATGCTCACCAGAGACAGGGTGGGTGTGTGTGTGTGTTTGTGTGTGTGTGTGTGTGTGTGTGTGTGTGTGTGCACGGATATGTTGGTGGGTGTGGGTGTGTGGGTGTGGGTGGGGGTGGGGGTGCGTGTGAGAGCCACTGTGAGGCATACGAAGGGAAATAAATCCCTCAGAGCTTCAAAATATTTTGCGTCAAGCTCGTTCTACGTTAATATTAATTTATGTTATTAATATATGTAATGTATAATATAATAAAGCTATCACTGATTCTATTTGGGGTAAATCTCTGATTTATTTACATGGCCTCGTCCCATAAGTGGAAATCCCCTGTACTGTGACGGATACTTTGGTGATGCATGTTCTCAAAGCCACAACTGAAAGAAAGACCCTGCAGTAATTAGAGTTTAGGTTATTTACATTGCTTACGAAAAGATAAAAAACGGTCAAGACTTCACCTTAAAAGCCAGAGGCGACAGTGGGAAGGGAAACTCCGCAAGAGAGGAACCTTCAAAGGAACCAGGCTCAAATGGGGAAATGCATCATGTTAAAGTGTTATGTGTAAATGGAGAAAGTGCTTTAAAGCGTTAATGGTTAGGTGATTAGTCAGTCATAGCTATTCATAGCTACATGCCAGACTGAGGGGGAGTAAAGTGGGAATAGATTCACTGAGCTATAAGGAAGTGGGAAAGTGGAATGTACAGTGTCTGTCTGTCTGTCTGTCTGTCTGTCTGTCTGTCTGTTTGTGTGTGCGTGTGTGTGTCACATTTCGACTTGTGAGCACTGTTTTCAATTTGGAAAGGTTCTCATTAAGTTACTGAGCATGTGATTATTCAAAGCATTAATTAGCTACGGTAATCTTTATTTGTCAACTGAATGTCCTCACAAGGATATCAAGACAAGCTCGTGTGTGTTGCAGGCCTTTGAGAGCACACTGAAGTCGTGGGAGGACAAGAGGAAGTATGAGAACTGCCGCCCAGCTCGGCCTCGTCTCAATTCACAGCAGTCCATGGAGTACCTGACTGAGGAGGAGTGTGCACAGGTGCAGCAGCTCGGCCTGGTGGCTGACTCACTCATCAACAGGTACATTTTACTGGATCAGGCCTGTGTGCGTAATAACGCACCGTCCTAAATAAGATCATGCACAGTTGTGTGTATTTTAGAAACATAATTAAACTTCGTTTCCCCAGTGATAGCAGCCATTCGTTCTACAGATTAAGTGTACGGATTAAGAACAACGTTCAAATGAGCTCCTGTTAGAAGTTGGTCTAGGTAATTAAACAAACACTGTAATATCAGGGGGAAAAAAGAATTCATAGCGTGCAAGCACAGTTTCCTTCTTACTGCAGTGCTGAGTGAGAAGATGAGTCTTTAGTCACTTTTTGAAGACAGCAGGAAACTTTTGGACATCCAGTCAAAATTAATTCCACCATCTGGGTTCCAGTAAAAAGTGTAGTCTTTTCGTTAGGCTCTCTTTAGTCTCGTGTGTTGTACCTTCAGGTAAAACAGATTTTTGAAAATATGTTTAGGTTTTAGTTTCTTCTGTCTTAGATTCATTGACTCTTTTTAATGTTTGGTGTGTGTGCGTGCGTGCGTGCGTGCGTGCGTGTGTGCGTGCGTGCGTGTGTGTGTGTGTAGGATACGGGAGGTTGCTAAGACTCATAAGGTGGTGGAGCAGGAGTTGGCTCATGCTGTGAATGCCAGTGCTGCTGTACTTTCTGAAGCGTTTCCCTCCAAACCATCCACCCCTGAGGTAAACCTATTACCCATAATGCACCTTAAGTGTAAGTTATGTACATAGGACCAGCAATGTGTGTAATATATTAACACAATGACTGTGAATGCTGTTTATTATCACAAAGTTATTTTACCATAACGATGCTAATTAGACCTAAGAAAATCTGACAGAAACCAAATAATAAAAACCAATTCGGTTTTTCAAAACTTTACATCTTCTGGCCAAGGATTTTGGGCCAAGGCTACATCTATGACATTTAGCAGACACCCTTATCTAGAGTGACTTACAATTAATGCAGTCTTACAAGCCAAGCAGTTGTGGGTTAAGGGCCTTGCTCAGAGACCCAACTGTGCAATAGGTGGGATTTGAACCCTGGACCATTGTCCATAGTCCAGTACCTTAACCACTAGGCCACTACAGTCCCACAGTTGCATGCTATCATGAGGCCAGTTGCAGCTTTTGGCTGAAAATGATCGATCTGTGCATGAGACAGCAATCTAACAAGCCTTACACAAAAGTGAGCTCGACCAGCAGGGGGGTTGTAAAGATGGCTCTTTTGAAAACGCGCCACATTGAGTTTTCGCCTCATGATGTTTTATGGTCAGACTAGAAGAGGGTGGAGCACCACTCAAAATGCATCATATCTTACGTTGTGGGGGTCCCACCCTAAATCCGAAGGCTAGAATCTGTGGATTGATTGAACAGAGCAATCCACTGCCGATCAGCATCAAACCTGGCTGGATTTGAAAACTTCTGGCAGAAAGAGTTACATAATATTACCTGATCTAAGTGGAGACATGTCCATAGACACCAATGGCTGTAATTAAAGCAAAATATGGTTCTACAAAGTAATAAATCAGGCAGCTCATCAAAAGTTATTCTGGATTCTATTTATGTATTTACTTATTGTTCATTTTCAGAAGTTTTTTCCTTTTCTTGTGTTGCTTTAAATGCTGTAAGGCACAGTTTTTGGAAAAAGAGGCTTCAGGGCATAAAGAAACTATTTTAAAGGATGGGGATTGATTAACTGAAAAGGAAGCCCTCCCGCAGTACTGTTTTGGGAAGCAGCAGGGTGTGTTTGTGAGTGTGTGAGGAGTGAAAGGATGGAGTGACTTATGGAGCATCTGTAGCTAAGCTATACAGAGAGCAGACCTTTGAATTGTATAAGGATTCTAACAGCAGGAACCTAACCAAACATGTGTATGTGTGTGTGTGTGTGTGTGTGGGTGTGTGTGTTTCCAACAGTGTTTGAGTCGCAGCACTGCCGTGGACATTGTCAACAGCAGTAAAGTGCTGCAGCAGGAAACTAAAATGCTGCTAGAAGGGAAACTGCTGGTAAGAGACCTTTTATACCAATTTTGTACCAATTCACAAATCTATCGTCATTTGTAATCTTCAAGTGAAAGATGTGTGTTCATTTACCACTGTGTTCATTTATACCAGGTGTCAAAATGGCTTACGCTCACAGCCAAAAGTTTTTTATACAATTTTCTGTGACTGCTCGACTACTGCACAATGTACAAAGTATATTATACACTTACATTTCCAGCATTTAGCAGACGCTCTTATCCAAAGCCACTTCCAAGTTATACAATCTTACAATCCAAGCAATTGTGGGTTAAGGGCCTTGCTCAGGAACCCAACAGTGGCAGCTTGGCAGAGGTGGGATTTGAACCCTGGACCTTTTGGTGCAGAGTCCAGTACCTTACCTTATATTTTTACTACTTTGTTATTTAATTTCATAAACCAAATATGAACCAGGCCGAAGAGTTTGACCTGGTTGTATGTTCTGGCTGGTGCAGTATATACATACATATATATTTTTTTCCTTTATATTACCCTATTCACTTAAAGGATAAGCATTTCAATCATTTAGCACACACCCGTCAACTGACAGTTGGTACTGTTTGTTTTGTTTTTTGTTTTTTTTACATGAATATAAAGGGTTGCCAAATTTAGTGGTAACAGAGTACTTCTGTGTCCCTGTGTGCGTGCCTGTGTGCGTGTACCTGTGTGCCTGTGCCTGTGTGCGTGCCTGTGTGCGTGTACCTGTGTGCCTGTACCTGTGTGCCTGTGCCTGTGTGCGTGCCTGTGTGCGTGTACCTGTGTGCGTGCCTGTGCGTACCTGTATGCGTGTGCGTCCCTGTGTGCCTGTGCGTACCTGTGTGTGTGTGCGTCCCTGTGTGCGTCCCTGTGTGCCTGTGCGTACCTGTATGCATGTGCGTCCCTGTGTGCGTCCCTGTGTGCGTCCCTGTGTGCCTGTGCGTCCCTGTGTGCATGCCTGTGCATACCTGTGTGCGTGTGCGTCCCTGTGTGCGTGTACCTGTGTGCGTGCCTGTGCGTCCCTGTGTGCGTCCCTGTGTGCGTCCCTGTGTGCCTTTGTGCCTGTGCCTGTTATTCAGCAGTTGGAGGCGCCGCAGGAGGCAGAGCTGCTGTCGACGGTCCAGTCTTTGAGTTCTGAGTTAAGCAAACTGGAGGACATCCACTGGATTTGTCCCAGCATTCATTGCTCTGAGGAGGTCTGGCATCTTTAATCATAAAAACACACTGAATTTCCTTCTGTCACATGCATGTGTTATTTCATTTGTTATACCATTCTGTGAGACCCAAGGATGTAATATTTATATGCTTAGAACTTTACAGTTTACTTATTTCATCTGTATTATTATTATTCATTTGACTTTTTAAGAACTTTTTAAGAACTTTTCATTTTAAATAGTTTTGGCTATAACATATTACAGTGTTCAGAAAACTAGAAGGGTTTTATTTGGCTTTAGAGTTTTTTTTTTGTTTTTAAAAAGAGATGGTTTTAACCTAAAGGGTGCTGCATTGCTACAGAATTATGATTCATGCCCTAAGAATATCAAAAATAGTAGCTTCTTTTCTAATTGGTTTTGTATTACACTTCAAATGTGACTTTTTATTTTACTTTTGTGTTATATAAACTTTTGTTACTATATTTCCTTTTTTTCAGTATGGCTTGTTGCTCATAATTTCAATTTAAAATCATCATGATTTCTATTTTTTTTTTTGAGGTTTCACATAAAATGAACAAAGGTTTTCTCATTGTATTGTACAGTTTAAATGTAGATTTTCATTTAGCTTTTGTATTCTAAAATATCTTAATGTTGCTCTGTGGTTTGTTGTCACTCTTTAATCACCACAGGACTGCAGTTTTATATAATTAAAGGTTTAATGTTTAAATATACAGATTTATACTACTGCACTTTGAGTTTTTAAATTAGAGTAAGTTTTTTTTTGTTTTGTTTTAATGGTGCTTATCCTGGTCAGGGTATAGAACCTATCCCAGAATTCACTGGACACAGGTAGAAGTTCACTGGAGATGGATGTCAGTCCATGGCTGCAGTGAGGGGGATGAACCCTCCCTGGCCTCTCTTCCCTTAGACATGGCCAGCTGTGATAGTGTGACGCCTGACCCAGCCGGAAGGCACCTCTAGGCCTTAACCAACATGTCTTTGAATGTGGGAGGGAACTGGAGTACCCAAAAAAATACCCACCTGGACATGGGAGAACATGAAAACTCGGCACAGATTCAGTCTGCACTCATTTTTCATTTAATTGTGACTTCATAAAAATACAATGAACAGCCTTATTTTCAGAGTTTTGTTAATCCCCAGTAGAAATAAGTGTAATCTCTTTTTCTTTTTCTCTCCTCTGTATGGCCTATAGGACTCCTGCCGGGGTAGCAGCAAGAGCAGCATGAAGCTGAAGATCATGCCCAAAGCAAAGAAGGAGAGAGAGAAGCTGCATAAGCAACGTTCAAACAGTTCTCTGTCAGGTCAGACACAGCATGCGCTAGGATTAACTGCGGCAGCGACCTGTATCTTAAAAGTGCTCGATGCAATTTACACGTTTCCTCATGCTTACCTTGTTTATTGCTATTAGCTCTTTGTTTCTATATATCTACCCAGTAAGCATGGACTGACCAGAGAAGTCCATTATCAGGCCGTGTTTTAAACTGGTCCATTAAAAGTAGGGTTGGGCATTGAAACCTGGTTCCAGTTCTGAACTAACATTTCAGGAACCAGGTACCTGTTTTAAAAACAGAATTTCTATTCCACTTATCGGTTCCTAGTAATGCATTCTATACTTTAAATAGATGGCAGTTTAGTGCTAAAATATGTCGGGTCTTTCTCCCTGGGCCGATGCTTCGTTTAATCACGTACATCATCACGTAGTTTTGCTTTACTAGAGCATTTGTGCAAGATCGATGCTCAAACTTTGAGAGAAAATGAAAATGCTAAATGCAATATATGCGGGCTGAGGGAGCTGGATGGACTTGGACTCCATCGGCTCACCGACCTCAACTTTGGTCTTCTGCCTCCATCTCACTCAACTACAAGCATTGTCTGTACGCCTCAATCATCCACCCGATGGAAATTTGTAGATATATTCGAGTATAACCCGAAAAGTGGACGTCTTCCATCACCACTGCCTTCCTCAGATACTGAAGAACCGATACTTCAACCCCAACACCAAAAAGGAGGTCCTACGGATCAGACATCGCTATGCACGACTTGCCTGACACATCATCCGAATTAGTGACAGCCGGATCCCAAAAAAGACTTTCAGATGGGTGCTACCTGGAGGCCAACATGGCAGGGTCCGGCCACGATTGACCTGGCGTCGAACCTTTCCACGACCTCAAAGCCCTTGATGTCTCCAGTTATGAAGCCGAAGAACTTGCTGCTGACCGCGTTCAGTGGAGAGTCCTTGTTGCCCAGTACACTAGCTAGCGTAGGTGAAAAACAAGAAAGAAGAATATGTGTGGAAAGTTAATCTCTTATAATATTATACATTGCAATAAACTTTGTGGCAAAACATCCAAGTCATCAGCACTGGGTTCGACCGACTGAACCCTCTTAACCCAAATCCTGAATTAGCCAGGAGAGTCTGGAACTTAACGGTGCTTAATCTACTAAAAACAATGACCTACAAACACCAAACGTCTCTCAATTATTACTAATCATAAGTAATCTCTACTGTTGAAATGACAAATCAGTCATGTTTGCGTTAAGCCTTTTTTCTTCCCATTTAAACCTATTTATAAGCAGTTATTTATATAGCACTTATTAAATTAGAACACTCTCTCAAAGCAGCTTCTTTATCTTTTAATATCCATGGCCAATCCCACACTGAGCAAACCTGTGGTAAGACAGTGGTGACAGTGGTAAGGAAAAACTCCCCAAACATTATAAGGAAGAAACTTAAAAGTTAAATGCTTATTGTGACTGACTGTGGTGACTTTTATTTTGTATCACAGGTTCATAGAGATAGTTTATTACTTAATGAGTGAGAGACGTTTGATGTTCCTGGGTCACTGTTTTACTCCATGAAGCCACGTTAAGCTTTGATCATGTTAGCGTTTTAGCCAGCTTCACACACAGCACTAGCTCCTTGCTAGCAAATCCAGTACAGCCAGGCCCTTTCTCGTTAGCAGTGAGAAGGCTAACGTTCATGAATCACAGTTGCAATATAAAAAAGAAAGATGTTCTTTATACCTAAAAGAATCTGCTGCGTTTTTTTCAACATTTTGGAATCGGAACTAGGGATCGATAAGAATCAGATGTTAAAGCAAAATCTGAATCAGGAATTGGATTAATTTGAACCTTCATTAAAAGTCATTTTTGACGTTCCCATCATCGGCTCTAAACATAACCTGCTCTACAGAAATGAAGTGTATTATTACAGATCTCTGGAAAGTTTGTGTTCCCTTGCTTACTGTGTATCTCAGAGTAAGAGGGCTGATTTAGACTCAGGGTCCAACTTCATCTCTGTCTTCATTATGATCAGCCGTCTTACTCGTTACATCCTGTCCTCATGTTTGGTCTGTGGTTTTTTTTGTGGCTTCATGTAGTTCTGGTCAAAATGTCCATGTACTTTTGTGCATTTCATGGAGTGAACTTGGATTTTCTTGTACAAATTTGGAACCATGGTAGCGTAAAACCTGAAATCCCCATGGGGTGGCACGGTGGCTGGGTCGGTAGCACCGCTGGATTCTGCATGTCCTCCCCGTGTCTGCGTGGGTTTACTCCGGGTACCCCGATCTAATCCCACAGTGCAAAGACATCCGTGTTAGGTTAATTGGTGTCTCTAAAGTGGCCCTGACTGAGTGTGTGTGTGTGTGTGTGTGTGTGTGTGCCTTATGATGGATTAGCGCCACGCCTAGGGTTGTTCCTGCCCTTGCGCCCAGAGTTGCCAGGTGGGCACCGGCTGGCCTGTGACCTAGTGTGGATTAAGTGGAAGATAATGGATGGATGGATGGATGGATGGATGGATGAAATCCCCATGTTCACTCCAGAAATGCCCACCCATCTCTGTGCAGGCTTGTGTGTTACTGGGTCTGTTTGATTTGTTGTCTATGTGTTTGTGTGTATGTGTCTTCTCGGGGGGCTAGCGGAGAGATGGGTTGCAGAGGAGGTGGGGACTTGGCTGGATTCTTTGGGTTTAGGGGAGTACAGGGAGAGGTTTGTTGCCCGGGACATCCAGGGCTGGCAGCTGGCTCAGCTCCAGAGACAAGACCTGAAGGTACACGGGGACAGTGAGCGTGCTCAGACGCCAGCTGTTTTCTCTTCACTGACCCTACTTCCACATTCACATGTATTTAATCCTAAACGCACTGCATATATTACAGGCCTAGTAATGGAGGGCCGGTCCAGCAGTACTTTCTGTAGTCTAGGGATGTAACGATGCATCGTGACGCAAAAATGAGATGATGTTCATCGTGAAGATAGTATGCGCTTTGAACACCAGAGGGCACAATCGTACAAAATATACAGCATAATATGTTTACGTCACACTGGAGAAACTGGAGAGATTTTCCACGATGTTTGCTTTTCACACACATCATAGATACAAAAGGGTGTTTGACATACTGAGTAGGATAACAGGCTCTCAGCTGAGCCAAAGAACACACCACTGAATAAGCTATCAAATAAAAAACGGATGCATTTCATATTTTAACACAGTGAGCTTGCTTTGGTTACTGTGGCTTTTAGTTTAAGCTATAAAAGGATTTGAATTGCTTGGGGCTGAAGGTTTTTTTTAGCTCACAAGAAGATGCGCTTACACCTCAGAAATAAAAAGAGTATTTGTTCAAATGTAAAACTGCTAAACGTGAGAAGGTAAAGTTGTAAAAAAAAAAAAATCCTTCCCAATCAAAATCTAATTTGTGCTAGTTGCCAAAAATCATTGCTTTTGTTCCATTTTGTTTTCGAGTAGCGTCTAGAGAACCCCGGGTGCTTACACTTGTGAAGAGATGAAAGAAATGTTTGTTGGCGTGCATATTGTACAGATTTTTCTCAACCCAAAATGCTCTCACCTCACTCTGAATACCCCCCACCCCCATCGGGTTCTAACGGGATTTAGTTGGCTGTGTTCTTTTTGTTGTTGCTTATTTTTATAAGTATGAAGTTTTGTTCTAATAAGCAGAATACAACGCACTTCTGTAAATTCCTCTGGAGTAACGTTGTGTAGCCTGATCTGGCACAACGCAGAAACCCAGGTGATAAGCGATGTGGCCTAGTGCTCCGCCCGGTCCCAAACCTGCACTAGCCAAATTTCAATAACTTATAACAATAGCTTTCAAAATTCAGATATCAAATACAGTACCTGACATTTTCAGCAAAGATAAAGCAAATAATGAACTACATATCTTGACCATCAATCTAAGAAACTAAGAGCCCACATTTAAGGACAAGATAACAGAACACTCCAAGTAAGACAATAGCTTTCCTGGTACGAAATGGCTGCAGAGCTCAAGTGGCCTTAAACCCCACAAACCAACCAACCAACCAACCAACTTAGTGCTTTTCTTAAAATGAAAATCAAAGTAAACAAACAAAAGCTCGCTGAGAACTAAAGATGTGTGTCTGTGCCCTGTGGTGCCATTGCATCCGATATATTGCACATTAAACAGACCAGGCATCTTCGAACTCCACAGTGCGTCATCATCACGTTTGGCACGCTGTATCGTTACAGCCCTAATAGAATCTGCAAAGAATAATAACTGTATGTAAAGCTGACGGTTTAGTAGTGCGCCCTCTGTTGGCTGTCTGTCTGTAATATAGCTATGATTCAAACGCAGTCATTTACTGTAGTCCTAAAAATGACCGCCAATCACTAGACACAAATGGACAGTGCGTAAACAAAATCAGGTCCTTTTTACAAAGAATCACTTGTAACTAACACAGGGTGCATTGTGTAATGCGTTGTGTGTTTGTGGTCTCAGGAACTTGGGATATCAAAGGTGGGGCATTTGAAACGGATCCTGCAGGCAATTGAAGAGCTGGAGGGCTTGCTGTAGTGTCACTGGACACATTGTTATTGGAATCTGCCGTCCGCTGAGGAGGGAATATTCGGAGCCGATGGTCACACACACTCGTGCCTGTTTGTGAGCGGCTGCAAAAAGGCATGCCGTTATGTTGCATCGCATCAGAGTTCCAGTTCATCTTCTCCATCTGTTCTCTGACGGCTGGCTTGTTTAAAGCGTCAGCAACTCTGAACGATGGACACTGGATGAAATACTTTTTCTTCCTGTTGCTTTTATGGCTTTCTATTTCTGCTATGAGTTCCTGCATGACATGGATTTTCTTCCTTCCCTTCGTTTTCTCTTTTTGCCTCACACCTTTCCATTTTCCTCTTTCCCTCAAAGCCAAGAGACACAAACTGGAGTCTCCAGAACGAACGGTTCTCTTTCTCTTTCTCTTTCTCTCTCTCTTTTCCGAACAACGCAAAATGAACAAAACATGATCCGTATACGTTTATGATCTACCGCAAAGGAGATTAAAATAAGTGCAAAAAAAAACCATCCTGAATGTATGCTGGACCTGCAGACTCTGTCCAAATCAGTCTGTGTGTTCAGACCGTCGCTGTTGCTGCATGCTTCTCAAACCCAAGATAATCAAGCAGAGGAACAAGATTTTTTCAAATAGAATTGTCTGCCAAGTAGTGCTTTTGTGCCACTCGTGTGCCAGGTGAGCTGTTGTTCTTAAAGCTTCAGTGATGTAAATGTGTGCCAACTCCCTCATCCGTGGTGATTACAGTGAGCTGGGTTTCTTTCTTTTTTTTTATTTCAGGGACATTATGTAGAAAAAAAAAACTGTGGCGTCATACATTTCATGTGATTTCACTTTTTTTTTTTTTGCCTCGCACTTTAACGAGAAAAGGGTTTTAAAGTGATGTAAAAATCTTGAAATGTGTGCAAAATTTCCTCAGAGCTGTTTTTGTTCAAAACGTGTATTTATTGCAGATCTGAATGATGAAGAAATGATGTAAAATGAAACGAATCCGTAAACCACCCCCCCCCCCCTCTCGAGATCTCGCGTGAGAACGACGGTTTTGTTTTACCCACGCCGCCCAAGCCCCACAGATCTGCTCGTTAAATTTCACGCTGATGATCCAAAGTCTCTAGACATGAAAACTGGGTGGAATATATCGGAGACCTAAAATATGTAACCAGAGTCTAAATGTTTTCTGAGGAAAATAGAACATCGTGAGCCCAAGCATTACAGTATTTCTAGAACAAACAAACAAAAAAGGTCCTTGGCATTAATGCAGACATTTGACGCACAATTTAAGGGCAATGTTTCCGAAGCTTGAAGGTTTTATGTTTGTTTGGTATAGAGTTGTGATAAAGTCCATTGTTCCCGTCTGTGTTTTCTAAAAGTGTCTGACTACTGACAGAGTGTTAGGTCGACGGAGATGTCTGTGCATTTGTAACTCATTAAGCAGGTCTTTTATTTTTGTTTTAAAGGGGCAGGAAAGCCATATGCGCACGCACCATTGACGAGACTACTGCTAACTTTAGTGTTTACTCTTAAAGTATGTAATTTATCTTTTGCAATTATTTAAAATGATTTTATATTCTGTATGGATTGCAGTCCACCTTTTCATGGCTGTTTGTCTGTTGGCTGCTAATGCCTCAACAGGATTGTCGCTGTTAATCTAAAGCAGAAATAAAGTGTGGCCATTGCTGTTTGCTTACTGTTTCTTTTTCGTCACAGTACTTACTGTGCAAAAGTCTTAGGCCACCATTATATTAGTTGTTTTAACAATGGTGTAATGACGATTTATAACATTTTCGATGATTGGACCCAGGACCCATACTTTACTCATTTTTCACTTCATAATCCTCTTATTTCTACTGATCTTCAGGCCAGGGTTTGTGAGCTTAAGTATATTTTAGCCTTTTCACCCTGTTCCCCTTTTGAAAAAGTGCTGCAAACCTTACAAAAAGACCATTCCTGATCAAGCTTCTTCAGACTATAGAAGGCATCCGAATAAAGCTGCTTAAGTGTAAGAGTGTAAGGGGAGCTCACACACTAAATACTCGACCCTGTACCCTACAGAACCTGTTCTTCTCCAGATTGTTTAATTCTAGATTTATAATACTGCGTGAAAAGTCCTGTATTTTCTTTTGATTATACTAATTTCTGAAACAGTGATGTATCTAATCTAATGGTGGCCTGATACATTTGCAATTTTTAAAAGACAGAATCAAAAAGGAACAAATAAACGTTTCACACCGGAACGAACTTTGTTGTTCAATAACAGTTCTATGTAACAGGGCGTCGATATACTTAGAACATCGTGTTTTATTTTAAACAAGGATATTAAAACGCAATTTAAAAACATTTAGTACACTGCTGTACAATGCAGTCCTTTGTATCTTATTTCAAAACTTAAAACAATTAGTATTTAATGTCAAGTATTAAATGTATTGAATTTGTTACATTTGTTAATATTTTTTTAACTTCTGCTTATTTAAACTATTACTATAACCTTGTTCATTAGGTAACTTACTTTAACACAACATCTCACAGAAGTAAGTACACCACTCACGTTTTTGTAACGTGAAGATGTGACACTTTGATATAATGTGAAGTAGTGCCGTCTCTAGCTTGTATAACAGTGTAAATTTGCCGTGCCCTCAAAATAACAACATACAGCCATTAATGTCTAAACCGCTGGCAGCAAAAATAAGTACGTCCCTAAGTGAAAATGGCCAAATTGTGCCCAAAGTGTTCATATTTTGTGTGACTATTATTGTTTTCCAGCACTGCCTTAACGCTCTTGGGCATAAATTTCACTAGAGCTTCACAGGTTGTCACGGAAATCCTCTGCCACACCTTTATGGTGGATGTTAGAGACCTTGTGCTCCTCCACCTTTTGTTTGAGAATGCCCCACAATGATGCTCAGTAGGGTTTAGGTCTGGAGACAGGCTTAACCTTTACCCTCAGTTTCTTTAGCAAGGCAGTGGCCGTCTTGGAAGTGTTTGGGGTCGTTACCGTGTTGGAATACTGCCCTGCGGCCCCGTTTCTGAATTGAGGGGGGTCAGCCATATCTAAAACAGCACAGCGCGTGTTCCATTATACACTAGATTTAATTTAATGGGTTTTTAAAAATAGAATCAAATTTGGTTTAACACGCGACCATTTAGATCTGCTTTAACATTACACACTGATAAATTATCCAATCGTTAGCAACATTGAAAAAGCAAATAAAAGGAAGACTCCCTATTTGTTCTTGCGACGGCCCGTATTGGAACCCTCCTTCTCTGGTGGCACAGGTTTGGGCTCCTCTAGCAGTGGAGGTCCATCCTTCTCGTTCTCATCCTTTTTCTCATTCCCTTCCTGTCCCTCATCATCCGAGTCCTCCCAGTCTGATTCGCTGATGTCGTCGTCTGAGATGTACCACTCTGGTTTCTCATTGCTCTGCTCTGTGGGGGTGATCTCCTCTGTCGCCTCTGGTTTGGGTTTGTGTTTGGGGTCTTCCAGTTTACCCCAGGCTACAGCGTCGGCTTTCTTTAAGGTCACTTCCACTTTCGAGGGTACCATGTTCACAAAGCTATTCTTCACATCCACTACCTGAATGAGAAAACCAGTAAAAGCCAGTGACTGAACGCTGAAGCCCAGTTATTCAAGAAGGTGTTCCACCAGCTTTTTTAACTGTATGGTGAATAAAAATAACGGCATCTGTTTAATAGCTGAATAGTCTGCCTTCCAACTGTCTTGTTTTATTTTAATTAATTAATAGTAAATGTGTTTCCCTGCTGGTGACATCCCTTCTTAATAAAATGAGGGGATGGCCATGACTTATTATGGCACTGGAACAAACTTTCAATTCACGTGAACGAGTGAGTAAAGTATGAGCGAGATCATTAAGGTGAGGGAACGGCAGTGAATCTGGAAAGCTCAGTAATGTTAGGGTGATACTGGATATTCAGCAGCCATGGCCGAGTATATTTAATCAAAACAGCCTAAATCGCTGTAGTAGTTCAGTTTATTCTCTTTCAGTTTCTCTCCGATAACGATTTAGAAAATCTAATTCCAGACATTTAAGCAAAAGGAGGCCCAGTATCCAATATCAGTCTTCCTTTACTGATCCATTCAGTTGTTCCTTCACCTTAATTATCTGGTTCCCACATCTAGATAAATGGTGGCCTTGCCTTAGTTTTGCTCTGGATAAAATAGAGGAAAAAGTCTGGAATCACTCAGTTATTCAAAAATGGAATAATCTTAAAATTGGCATTTCTCTTCTTTCTTTACCAGTATTATATTTCATGTTCTTTCTTTTAATTTAAATACTTATATTTGGTGTATTTAAACGATTACTATTACTCTGACCCATGGCATTTCCTAAAGCAGATGTGCAGCATAATCTACAAACAGTCTGTGAGGCTACAGGTTTCAAGTGAAACCAAGAAAGAGCTTCATCTGCTTCCATTGGTTTCATCAGATGGATTTAGCCTTCAGAGATCCGTGGAGTAGACTCGGTTGTAGGTCCTGTTTGTTAGAAATGAAAACTTCTTAGAAGCACAAGACTGTAGAGGGTTAGGCACTGGTTTTAAATCTTAGCGCTTAAACAGTGCAAAATCCATGTTGTTTTTCCATAGACCAGAAGTTACCACTCTTATGTAATCTGAACAATTATGGTTGCAGAATTACCAAAACATGAGCTGCACCTAGTGATTCCTTTGAAGATCAAAATGATCTGAAACATTAAAAGCATCTTCTGCTTATTTGGAGTGAAAAGTTGCAGACGCTTTGGCTAGCTCTGTTTATTTTGTACTGACTTTAACATTTAAAATCTCTCCCTCCTGTTCCTGGCCCTGCCGGGTGGACACTGGCTGCCGCAGCGCCCCCGTGTGGATTAATCGGAAGATAATGGATGAATGAATGAATTACCCCCCACAGGTGGATGTCCTGGTGAAACTCCTTGTTGTTCTCAAACTGAATGTGACATGTCAGCTGTGGGAACAGAAAAAAAAGCTTTTCAAAACATGCCCTGAAAACACCAAGAGATTTCAATAGTGCTGAAAACATAATGCCAGTAACATCATAGGAAAGCATTTCCCCACAGTAACACACCAATAATGTGGTAATTAGCATGCCAGTAGAATCAGGTGGTTAGAATGCAGGAATGCCATCCTGATTTGGAGAAACATTTTCCAATGCCTGGCTGTTTTCCTAACAGAGCAGCTTATGTCAGCACCATAAAGTGTTATTAGGGAAATACAAAGGCTACAAACTCACCACTGTTCGGTTGGCCTCTACGTAGGACTGCTCTGGGTTAGCGTTCTTGGCGTAGATGGTCACCACCACCTGGTTGCCTGTCTGATGCCAGTCGTGTCGACATGCCACCTTTTTCCGATCCTGTTACCAGTAGCAGAAGAGCTCAAATACTGAAAGCTTTGACTTTTTAATGACTTTTTTTTTAGTTTTTTTAATGGAATCAGTTAGCAATGAATTGGTGATGCGGGTATAATGGTATTAGATGGCTTTGTGCTAGATGGTGTTGCAGAAACGTCATTTCATTTTAGTTTTTATTGACTCTTAGCCTGCTCTGTGAAGCTTTAGACCCAAGGAATAATTAGACCTGGACTAAATCCTACCAGCAATGCTGATTCTTTATCTGCCTTTGGAAAACATTCATATGAATATTCTAAACTAAACCACAAATACAGCTCAGATTGTTGTGTGTCGGTGTCAGCAGTGTAAATAAAGCACTTCTTATCTAACGTGTGCATCACAAAATCTTAGGAAAGATTTAAGCTGCCAGAAGGGATTTTTTGCTGTATTGCTGTAGTGCTGAAAGGTGTGGTCAGAATTTAGAGGGGCACGGCTGTACCCTCTGCTTGCCATTCAGTCGTAGGGGCACAATGGTGCATAAAAATAAAGCTGTTGAGCACTAAATAGATGGAGTGATTTCACACTGAAGTGGGCATTACCCGCCATGGATCAGAAACGAAGAACTAATTAACCCTAAAGATTTTCAAATTAATCGCATTCAGTTTATTTACCTGATGCCTTTGCAAGTTTAATCACTTCCTTTGTTCTAGTGCCCTCCAGTGTTGTGCTCCTGTGTGTGCCCCAGTAAAAGAAGCCTAGAAATGCCCCTAGAAAAACCTCCGGCATTAATAAAGTCTCTGTCTGTCTGCCTATCAGTCATTTGCTTTTTGTAGGTTTAATGGTTATAAGTGGCCTAGACATAATGTCCATAAATCCAGCAGTAGCTGCTCAGGCTTTTCATAAGCAATACTTTTTACCCGCATCATCTTAGTAGGACACTAATATTTTATGCCCCATCACTTTCGGTGTGTTTTGGCACTCTTGGGTGACCATACACCCTACTGAACAGTCAATGTGGGGGCACTCTGGTCCAGTATGACATGCTCCTGTTCACCCCCATCCCCCCCCATAAATATATCACTTACTACTCAATCCTAATAATGGAGTTTGAACCTAATTTGCATAATCAAACAACTTTCGTTCTTTTCACTTGCTTTTCTGCCGATCTTGTTTAATGAAATAAAGTCAAATGTTTGTTTTTTAATCACTTCATATTCATTTTAAAACATCCCCTAGTTTTTTTTTGTGAGCAGTGTAGTATAGTATAGAGTAAAAGCTTAAGAGTCCTTGCTAAAAATAGTAACACGAGTCACAGGAGATGCTGGCACTAACCTGATATGCTAATCATAATATGGAAAGGTTAACGGATATGCAGTGCGAAGCTGTAAACGATTAATAAATACACAGTTATATGATCGTACCTGTTTTTGAAACCAGCAGTGTTTGCCTGTATTGCAGCCCTTCTGATCCAGGAAGGCGTTGAAGTCGGTGGTTTTTATACAGCAGCAGCTCCAGTATTTGTATCTGACAGTTGATTAGAATTGATATTAATGAACCATGGCGATCAGGCTGTGTACATCATTCATTTATTTTCACACCCTCATAACCACACACTCCCATCAGAGGGAAGGAACGGAGTACATGGGGGAAACCCTTGCAAACACGGGGAGAACATACAAACTCCACACAGCCGGTGATCAGGATGGGAACTATACCAGGAACTCAACCTTCATAAAATCTGCCATCACCTAATTCATTAATTCATTCGTTATCTTCCGCTTAATCCACACGAGGTCACAGGCCAGCCGGTGCCCAGCCGGTGCCCACCCGGCAACTCTGAGCACAAGGGCAGGAACAACCCTAGATGGGGGGTCAATCCTACGTAGGGCACACAGACCCAGTCACACACTAAGGGGCTCTTTTAGAGACACCAATTAACCTAACATGCATGTCTTTGGACTGTGGGAGGAAACCGGAGTACCCAGAGTAAACCCGCACAGACACGGGGAGGACCCAGGTCGCTCCACCCTGGGATTGGACCCAGGACCTTCTTTCTGTGAGGCAGCAGTGCTAGCCACCGAGCCCCCGTGCTGCCCATCACTGACATTACTGTAATTTAATTTAATTTGTTTGAGGTACGTTTTCATGAAGCCAGAATTTGGCTATTGAATCAAATTGTTTGGTGTCATATCCGTGATTTCTTTATTTACAACAAAGTTAAAAATACTGGAAGAACATCCTTTAAGTGAATTGGTTAAATATTTTTTTTTGCCTACAAATCTGTACTCTGTATCTCCATACAGAGTATTTATAACATCACTTACTCTGAGGGTTAAATCTGATTTCATAAGAAGCTTTTAATGGAGACTGATTTTAAATAGATTATAGGAACAAAAACAAGTTTTAATGACCTGAAAGGAAATGAATACAAAACCCTGTACATTGTCAGACCGTGCTGTACTGAACACTGTGACCGTACTGCACATTTAACTAACTGAAATTAGAGCTTACTCTACATGGAAATCCAATGGCAGAATACTATTTATAAATAAAAACAAAGGAGAAATCCTACCCCTCGTGGAACACCGGCACTCCAGGGTGATACGTGCAAACTTTAGCATCTGTCTCCGGACCCTGGTACAGCTAAAACACAAACATACAAAGCAGGGTGAATTCCTTTTTTCTTAAATAAGTCTGTACAGCTCCGGGAAGGTAATCCAGCGGCTTAGCATTTGGTTCACCTAAAAACGTGCTCTTATGTGGACGGAGCCCTCAGTAGCAGCATGGGAAATCTCTATGGCACTCTTTATAGATATACAAACTAACTAACGTACTAAACATATCAAGGTCTGAAATAACGCCATTAAGTCATCAAGAAGGAACACAAAGCAATGACAGGTACAGGCTAATGAGCACATTTACAAATTACTGAGCGATTGCTAAGCAAGCCCATTATCTTCATCTCGTCAACTGCAATTCTTCACTTACACAATGGTATTATTCCAGGAGATGGGGCTCAGATCAATACCTCTGCCCAGGGGACCTGAACCTCCAGTCTTAACTGATACTGAGATGATAAGTACAGGGTTTAGATCACAAATACAATATAAAAGGGTTTGATTCAGTGCTGAGTCGGGGTTTTGATGTTTAAATGTAACAAACAAACATGTATTTATATGTTATTTAGAATTCAGTTTGGTTACAAAACTAGAATTGGAGAAATATTTTGTATTCCCTCCAGGTAATTAGGACTTTCTTAACTTCTTTACTTTACTGATCTACTTGCTTTAATTTAATTACTGACTTTGTTTACTTACTTTACTTGACTTACTTACTTGGCTTTTATTTTTATTCTATCAAACATTCCCACTTAATCCAATTAATGGTTGTGGGGAGTCAAGACCTAACCATCAACATGGGGCACAAGGTGGAAACCAGCCCTAGACAGGATGCCGGTCTATTCCAGGGCACACAGGGAGCATTTTAGAGAAACCAATTGAACTAAATGTATACTGCTCACAAAACTTAGGGGATATTTCATTATGGGGCATCTCATTCTGAAGTATCCCCTAATTCTTTTGAGCAGTATATAGTTGGAATGCGGGAGAAAACCTGTGTAAACCATGCAAACTCCACACAGACAGAGGCCGGCCCGAGAAGCAAACCATGATCATCTCTAGCCAGCAACAGTGCAGTTCAGTTTTTATACATGCTGTAGCTAAATTAATGTTATATAGTTATATAGCTGGATAATGAATGAAGGGTCGAAACTGACCAGGTTTTCAGTGCTGTGCAGATGGATTTTTGTCTACTAGGATGTCACCGATGGGTGGGCATTTGGATGATTTGCATAGAAGACAACAACTATGCTGCTTGAAAGCTTTCAATTGTTTTAACAAGGGTTTAGTTTAGTATTTGTAGGTATACAAGTGCACAATTACAGCCTTCAGCTTTTGTAGGGGTGCTTGAGGCCGCTGACCTCAAATAATATTTTAGGAATATATTCTGCAGGCGTGAGATCTTTTTGTATGTGAACGACTAGCCTAATTAGCAGCCATGAGTCATCCGCATCTCCTTGATGGTATCCATGGAGAGCTAGCGCATTCACAGAGAGAAACTGAATGACTTCACCTCATAACCCTCTTGACTGTACTGTAGCTCCACCTGTCTCTTAGCAATGCTGTTAATTTATAAGGAATACAAAAAGAAAAATAAAAGGTCCTCTTTTATTTCTTAATCACAGGATCATTTGAACACTCTTTACCAATCATTGTTCCCATAAATAAAACTAATCACGTATGCATTCTGTAAAATTATTTTATACCAAACAAGCCTCAGGCGATGATGAACAGTATTTTCATTCATTCAGTATCTTCCGCTTAATCCACAAGGGGGCCTCGGTCCATTCGGTGCCCACCCGGCAGCTCTGGGCGCAAGGACAGGAAAAACCCTAGACGGGGCGCCAGCCCATACTCATACATTCACACACTAAAGGCCACTTAAGAGACACCAATTAACCTAACACGCATGTCTTTGGACTGTGGGAGGAAACCAGAGTACCCGGAGTAAACCC
>JAUZST010041699.1:0-26609 GCA_034779995.1 Parotocinclus haroldoi
AATGTAAAAATAATATGAATTAGATTAAATGCAAGCACTGTCATTTATTATAATCTCATTAAGCATTATCGTGGTCCTTTCCTTTATGGTTCGTTGTTATTTCTAACTTTCTTAGAATCCACGGTGTCGTATTTGCACTAAGAATATATGTAAAAATAAACATAAAACATGAGAAATGTGCCGAGTTGCTCGAGTGCCAACATAAAATCTCTTCGAATCGAGTCAGTCATTGGCTTTTAACTGTGTATCAGGATAAGCGAGCAGTGGAGCGTTTGTCTCTTGAGAAAGCCTTCCACCCGTTCATCGCTGGTGCTTACAACCGACTGGTGCAGGAGCTGAGCCAAGAGACCGGAGCTCGCATCAGCATCCCACCACCCAGCCTGCTCAAAGATGAAATTGTCATCACTGGGGAGAAGGAGGCGGTCGCCATGGCGATCGCCCGCATCTGTGCCATCTATGAGGAGAAGGTATGGTTGTCTGGACAGGTTCTGAAGGTGTTGCCGTAATGAGAGCTGCGCTGAAGTCCAGGCCCTCGATGTCTTTGTCCCTCAGAAGCGGAAAACGACCACCATCTCAGTGGAAGTGAAAAAGTCCCAGCATAAGTACATCATCGGGCCGAAAGGGAACAGTTTGCAAGAGATCATGGAGAGCAGCGGCGTGTCGGTAGAGATGCCGCCACTGGACTCGAGCTCAGAGACCATCATTCTCAGAGGAGAGCCGGACAAACTAGGCCCTGCCCTTACCCAAGTGTATGCCAAGGTATGCCAAGACAGATGGCACGTAGTGCAATTTCGTTATTACTGTCATTGTTATGAAATAAATTGACTGGATTTATTGCGTCTTTTAGGCTAAGAGTGTGATGGCAGTAGAAGTGACTGCACCGGCCTGGCTTCACCGATTCATCATCGGCAAGAAAGGACAAAACATCAGCCGAATCACACAGCAGCTGCCCAGGGTGAGGCAGGACACCGCGCAATAGAGCACCCTCCTACAACAACCCCTCTAATAACGTGATCGTTTATCAAGTTCCTTATTACTTTGACTGGGTTACATTACAGCAGCTTGTTTTGTACATTACTGTGCAAAAGTCTTAGGCCACCATTAGATTAGATATACCGTTGTTTTAGCAATGTTAGAAGGACCATATGTAATTATCTCTCACTATCTTTATTAGAATACAATTAGAAAACAGGCTGCAGTTATTGTGAGCTCCCCATACACACAAGCAATAGTACCGTCCCTTTTGCAGGCCAAAGTAGCTTGGACTTAGAATGGACTTTTTGGATGGGTAGCAGTCCAGAAAACACTTTTTTTAACAAAAAAAAAGGAACAGGGTGAAAAGAGTAAGATATGCTAAAACTCACAAAGACTGGAATGAAGGCCAAAGGAAAAGAGGGTTATGGAGTGATGAATCCAAGAAGTTTTTGAATCCGTTCATCGACGATATAAGGTATAGGGTCATATAGATACCGTTGCTAAAACCACAAATCGAATGGTGACCTAAAACTTTCGCACATTACTGTCGGTTTATGCAAATCCCATCTCTGCCAAGTTGGGTCCCTGAGCAAGGCCCTTAACCCACAATTACTTGGATTGTAAGACTGTGTGAATTATAAGCCGCTTTGGGTAATGGCGTCTGCTAAATGATGCAAATATAAATGTAAATGCAGTGAATGTTACCTGTGCACAGGTGCACATAGAGTTCACAGATGGAGAAGAGAGGATTTGTCTGGAAGGCCCGACGGAGGAAGTGGAACAAGCTCAGGCTCAGATACAGGATGTCATTAAAGACCTGGTCAGAGACATAAACTTTATCTTTTAGACTGATTTTATTTTCAATACAGTACTGATATCAGCAGTACTTCCACTATACTGTATTATACTAATCCATGCCCTTCCTTATAACCGCTCAGAATATTTTTGAACGTTTATTTCTCCCAGATGTCGAGGATGGACTACACCGAGATTAACATCGACCAGCGATTTCATAGACACCTTATCGGCAAAAATGGGGCCAACAGTGAGTATTCCCTCAGACAGAAACGTACGGTTGGAATTAGAAGTATGTTGATCATACAAGGAATTCGTTTCCTCATAAGCACACAGTAGAACATTAATTACACGCACAAAACACGATAACCCAAGTGCTGCTCCTGTGCAAAAGCTAAGGGGGGCATTGGAATGTTTATCCAAAGTGCATTAAATGTACAAAAAAAGCAGAACGTTGAGAAAGGGAATTTTAATAAAAGAACTTTTTTTCTACTATTATTTTTCTTGTTCTTGAAACTTTTCTGTAGTTCGGCTATTTTTAACCTTTGTTATATTTGATCAAAGTAATTGGAGCAGGCAGTGAGGGAAGTTTCTCTGGAGGTGTGCAGGTCAGTTAGAGCAGGACGTTTAACACCACTGCACTGGATCATGCGCTGTAATTCGTGGGTGTGGTCGTTTAGGAGTAAAGCTGTTCTAAACTGCAGCTGATTGATGATTACTGACTGTATTATCACTTCTCCAGCAGCTGTGTGGCAGGAGGGCAGTCAGATGATAAACATTTTTAATCTAATCATGAGTAAGCACATATTCACTGCCTGGTATTTCACCAAAAAAAGCACAGCATACCTGTAAATCACCGGCATGTGGGCTGGGTAGTGTAGGCTACGACCTGGCTCACCTGAATATTACCACCTGCTGCTATAAAGAAGGCATCATTTATTAAGTGGGCTGCCGTCTATCCCTTCCGGACATGGCTCTTCACAACTGACCAAGCAGGTCTGGTCCCTTTTTGAGTCTAGATCCTTACCAGGTTTCTTCCTTCTGTATTCAGGGAGTTTTTCCTTGCCACTGTTGCCCTGGGTTTGCTCAATTTGGGATTGTCTTTTAAGATCATATAAGATTATAAAGCTGCTTCGAAAAGCACCATTGTCAAAAGCGGTATAGAATTAAATTTGACTTTAACTTGGACTTTGGACTCGTCCATGTGAATCAGATGTTTGGTTTTGGGGGAAACAAACAGGAATAAAAAAAGTGCTGAGAAATAATTTGTATTTTTTTGTGTCTGGCAGTAAATCGGATCAAAGAACAGTACAAAGTGTCTGTGCGGATTCCTCAGGATTCAGACCGCTGTGGGCTGGTGTGCATTGAGGGAGAACGCCAGGGGGTGCAGTTGGCACGAAGGGAACTGGCTGACATGGCCCAGCGCATGGTGAGAAAATGGCTACACTCTTTATAAGGGCTTTATTTAAATCTTTATATTGATGTGGATGTAATCTGTATTCTCGCAGAAGTATAAGATCTGCAGGGGGTAACCCTTTGAGAGGGTTTTGTAGACTTTCTTTTGTCTCCAAAACCTGCAAAACGTCAATTTAAAACAACAATTAAAGCAAGAGCTTTGAAATATGCTATCCGTACGTAGACAACTTTGTATTTTAAGGACGAACTTCACCTGAGGCTTTTGAATTGAAAGTAAACCTTATTTCCAGTGACTGGACTGGTATTAAGGTTATAAGGTATATAAGGTTAATACAAACATTTAAAAACATAACGCTTTTGATGCTTCGATGTTTAAATTCAGGTCTTCAGCAGGCACCTCTACCCAGGGCAACTTGGCAATTACAATGCAAGCAGTTGTGGGTTAAGGACCCAAAAGTGGCAGCTTGGCTTGGTTGGAATTGGAATTGAACCCTGAATCTTCTGCTCCACTGTGCAATACTTTTACCGCTAGGCTACCACAGTCCTGCAGTGTTCTTTAGAAAAGAGATTCTTTCTTAAGACTTCATTTGAAGCATAGTATTTTTTGTATTCAAGAAGATTTTTCTCCAATCCGGTCTCGGCTGGCTGTAATGTTTTGATTGATTTGTGTAAATCACAGTCTGAAGATCCAGTGTGTGGTATAATGCCTTGTTGCCTTGTCTCTCAGGAAAACGAACGCACTAAAGACCTGATCATAGAGCAGAAGTTTCACCGTGCCATCATCGGCCAAAAAGGAGAAAAGATCAAGGAAGTCAGAGACAAGTTCCCAGAGGTACGAACACTGATCGCTGTCATCTAATCTCCCAGGATTATTACGTGTAATGTGACTCACAATCGCAGTAAACCACCTGAGACTGCTCGTTTACATTTGTGCAGGTCATTATAATGTTTCCTGACCAGTCCCAGAAGAGTGACATCGTCCAGCTCCGTGGACCCAAGCATGAAGTGGAGAAATGCGCCAAGTTTTTGCAGAAACTTTTACTTGAGCTGGTATAAGACTCTACACTTTTCTTGCCTCTCGTCTCCAGTGATAGATGTTATCTGCACATTATACTTTGCGTTTAACTCAACAAGTTAAGCTTTTTGAAACTAGTTTTACATAACTAAACATTCACAGTTAGACTAGATCGACCAATTCATATGGACCAGCCAGCGCCCACCCGGCAAATCTGGGCACAGAACAACCCTAGACGGGGCGCCAATTCATCATAGGGCACACGCACACAGTTACACACTAAGGGCTACTTTTGGAGACACCAGTTAACTTAACACGCATCCCTTTGGACTGTGGGAGGAACCCGGAGTACCCGGAGTAAACCCACGGAGACACTGGGAGGACATGCAGACTCCACACAGAAAGGACCCAGGCCGTTTCACCCTGGAATTGAATCCGGGAACTTCTTGCTGTGATGATGTTTTGTTTTGGTCCATTGGTTCACTGAAACCTATTTTCCACAAAATAATGTGGTAGTGTTTAAGTCAGTCCTCAAAAAAATGTCTTAACACGTTATGTTATAGGTGCGCCCTCTAGTGGAATTCACCGCAAGTTTGTGAACAGTTATGTTTAGGACCGAATATGTGGTTAAACAGTAAATCTCCGACCTTTCAGTCGCACTCGTTTGAACGTGTTCAATATATTAATCAGACATTTCTGGATTCCGCATGGACAAACAGCGGCAACAGAACTGGTTGCATATAAATATGCGAGGCTGTTTATATTTTTGCACTGCTGGAACCCATAGTTGATTTTTGAAGTTCTTGAAGTGCCTTCGGCCAAAGTCAGGCATCACGTACATCATCATTGTCACTGTATGATTTATGGGAAGCATATCTGGGGGATCAGCCACTAGTGTTGCTAGAGTAACCCCTATCAAGTCCAGCACTGGATTTGCGTCCCAGCCAGAGCGTGCTTATATCTGCACCTTGTGTTCTCCGGTGCTAGAACCTCCAAGACCCTGACCATGAAAGGGTGACCAGGGGTTGGTCAAAAATGTCAAAATAATTTGATGTAAGTAGGCTGGGTTTTTTTGGTAAACAAAACTAGTGACTCATGAAACATAATTTCACAATTATTCAGTCTTTGTTTTGTTGTGTAATGTTTATCAGGTGGAGAACAGTTACTCGATATCAGTTCCCATTTTTAAGCAGTTTCACAAAAACATCATCGGCAAAGGTGGTGCTAACATCAAAAAGGTAATTCCTGCTTGTGCTGTTCCTTACAGTGGTGTGTGTATATGTATATATGTATGTGTATATATATTATGATATTAATTCGTTCATTATCTTCCGCTTAATCCACATACACAGTCATGAAGTCACGCACACAGTCACACAATAAGAGCCTCTTTAGAGACACCAATTAACCTTACACACATGTCTTATGGACTGTGGGAGGAAACCGGACTGCCCGGAGTAAACGCATGCAGACACAGGGATGAGATACAGACTCCACACAGAAAGGACACAGGTCGCTCCACCCTGGGATTGATCCCGGGCCCTTCCTGCTGTGAGGCAGGAGTCCCCCGTGCCGCCCTCTTATTTATTACATATTTTATTTATCTGTTGTCATTTATTTAGTATTACTACTACTACAAGCTTTCCGAGTCTCGGCCCACCCAAAGTTTCTTCCTCACAGCGTTTGGAGAGTATTTCCTTGCCGCCGTCACCCTAGGCTTGTTCAGTTTAGGATTGGCCTTATTAGATAATATATTGTTATAAAACTGCTTTGAGAAAATGCTAAGCTATAAAAATAAATGAGATGTATAAATTAAAGCAGATGGATCGACTGAGATTAAATTCAGTACATTCGCTTTAATGTGTCTACAAATTCCCGTTCGCTGCAGAAAATCTGCAGTTATTTTTTGTGGCCAGCTTGACGTTGTTTATCGCAGTCTCACTTTTCAGGAGGCAAAAAGCATAGTAGTCCTGTGTTATGTGTACGTAACAGTGGCCAGTGATGAACTGTAGATTCTGTTTTTAGATTCGTGAAGAGACCAACACGAAGATCGATCTTCCCACGGAGAACAGCGACTCAGAGATGATCGTGATTACTGGCAAGAAAAGTAACTGTGAGGCGGCACGGGACCGGATCCTGACCATCCAACGAGACTTGGTGAGAGGAAAGCTGGATCGAGATACGATGGGAAGATAAGACATGAACCTTAGGTCAAGCTAAATTAGAAACTTTAGGCAGCGTAAAGAAAACCTTAGTGACGTATAAGCTCACTTGAACAGTGATTATAAACGGTGAGGTTGATTTATTAATGCCTCGACACAACTGAGCACTTCAGCACAGGAAAGTGCTTAAATAACCATGTAAATGTAATAGATCTATATGACCAGTCCCCCCTTTTGTAGATACGAATTACTATCACATCTCCCTTCTTCGCCCATGCTCTAGGCAAATTTGAAGGAAACAGAGGTGACCATCCCGGCCAAGCTCCATAACTCTCTGATCGGCTCAAAGGGCTGTCTCATACGCTCGGTGATGGAGGAGTGTGGGGGGGTTCACATTCACTTTCCTGCCGAGGGTTCGGGGGTGGACAAAGTCACCATCCGTGGCCCCGCAGGAGAAGTGGAGAAAGCCAGGAAGCAGCTGCTGCAGCTCGCTGAAGAGAAGGTAAGGAGAGGAGAGGAAAAAAAAGAGACGATTTTGATTGTACATCAACCTTTTTATATTAAAAAAGTAAAAGACTAAACCCCAGAACTTCGTCCCCCAGCAAGTCAGCAACTTTTCTGTAGAACTGCTGGCCAAGCCGGAGTACCATAAGTTCCTGATTGGCAGAGGAGGAGCAAACATTAGACGGGTACGAGACCGGACTGGAGCACGTATCGTATTCCCATCACCCGATGATCCGGAGCAGGACAGGATCACCATCATGGGCCGAGAAGAAGCAGTGCTGCTGGCTCTGAAAGAGCTGGAGATGCTTATCAAAAACCTGGTACTGCAGTTTAGCTTCTAAAACTAAAACTAATAAAATAACTGAAAATGGAATTACTGGAAAACAGAGGTGTAACAGCACACTCTGCTCGTGATTTGATTTGGTTCCCGAGTTCACAATTCGGCTTTCCTATGGTTATTTTTCATTTCTGAACTGTAAACAAATTGAAAACAATCCACAAGGTTTTAAACAGAACCCATTAGCGCAATTACAATAAAATGATCCAAACGTAAGTTTAAAATAAATAAAAGTGCTCTGTTGTATGAAATAATTGAGTGAAAACATTCTTTTTATTTTTTTGAAGACAAGAATTGAAAGTAGTATTCACTTTTATTGTAAAATAAAAAAGAATTCTTGAAAATAATCCGCTTTAAATCATGCTACAGTAAAAAGTGCCATTGTAACAGTTTCACCAAACTTACTGCTGCATTAAATTGAAAATCAAAGTAAACAAACAAACTCTCCGAGCCTTTGAGCATCCTCAATCTTAGATTCATCATTCCCATAACGGTTTTACAATGCAGAACTGAAGATATGGCTCATGACACCTATGCTAGAACGGATTTAAACACTGTACTCGTCTGTACCTGTCCTCGTCTCACAGGAGGACGTTATCGAGGACAGTATGGTCGTGGACCAGCGGCATCATCGTCACTTTGTTTGTCGGCGAGGCCAAGTGCTGAGAGAGCTGACTGAGGAGTACGGTGGTGTCACTGTTAGTTTCCCTCGTACCGGCACACACAGCGACTGCATCACTCTGAAAGGAGCTAGAGAGTGTGTAGACGCTGCAAAGAAACGCATACAGGAGATCATTCAGGATCTGGTGAGTAACGCGGAATCCAGGACTACACCCATCAGCCAAAGCTTTAAAATAACTTACAGACAGACTAACTATGTTGGTTGCCGGGGAGGTGGGTTGCCATGTCTCAAACGATTGATCCCTCTTGGCTGTCTTAACTCCTCTTTCTAGCTATGCTGCTATAGTTAGTGCTGCCGGAGTTTCATCCTGCACATGGCATCAGTGATTTTTAATAGGCTCTGTGCTTATAATCAATAATTAACTACATTTTTATTTTTTCTCCCCGAACTGACTCTATGTCCTGGAGTGACTCTGTGTATCGGACGAAATATTTGCCGATACGCATATATTTTACGTTATTTTATGTAACTGTTATTATTTACTCCATTTATTTATTTATTTCATTCAACTATTCCTACAAATGTAACTATTTCAGGTAACATCTAGACCACCCAAAGAGGATGGGTTCCCTGTTCGAGTCTTGGACCTTATTTACAACTTTTAGAGGGTTTTTCCTTTCCACTGTCATCTTAGATTGCTCAGTTTGGGATGGAGCTTTTAAGACAGTGTACTGTTGTAAAGCTGCTTTGAGACAATGCTCCGTTGTAAATGGCCCTGTAGAAGTAAATATGACTTGACTTGACTAGCTAATAAACGTCATACAGCACATGATTAGCTGTAGGACATATAAGACGGTAAGTGAACTGTCTGTTCTCATAGTTGACATGATGGAATGGATGTGGGAGAAATGTTCAGGAGTAAGATGTGGGCCACTGTAACAAATAATCTACATTGTTAAGTTCAAGTGGTTTTGTTGTGGTCTGATACACAGAGTGACTGAGACTGGACTCATGTCCTTGGTGGAAAAGTCTTGTAGGCAGATTTAGTCTAACCAAAAGCTTGAGTAAATGCATATGTATTTAGCCAAAACTGGCTTCAAAACTGGGAGAGTGTCTGAATCTCAGTAGCTGGATGGCCATGTACGAGAAAGCCAGAGAAAGCGTTACACCTTTCATCCTGGGAACTGGATTAAGTCCTGCACCTTGTGAATAAAGTAGACAATAATACTTATTATTTATAATACGCAGAGTTCACTTAGACGCTGTGGGGCCATGTTGACCTTTATATGCTTAAAGAAGTATTTCATAATTAAAGCATAAGTTAACTCGTAACCAGTGTAGAGATGAAAGAACAGGGCTAATAAGATCCTTTTTTAACTTAAATGTGTTTTATTTTGATATTTACCAGAGTGTGTCACAAGTAAAGTGTTACAGTAGTCTAATCTCAAGGTCATAAATGCATGAACCAGTTTCTCAACATCTACAGCTCCCTAATAGCTACAGCTCTCAATAGGAAATCCCATGAATCCCAGGTCAGTTTGCAATCCAGGATCACAACAAGGCGTTTTACTTATCTCACCTACATTTGTGTGTTTGTTCTTGCAGGAGTCTCAGGTGAGTGTGGAGGTTGTGATTCCCCAGCGTTATCACAGAGCTGTTAAGGGGCCCAAAGGCTGCAGGATCCAGCAGATCACTCGAGAGCATGAGGTCCAGATCAAATTTCCAGAGAGAGAGGAACCTGCAGGTTTGTCTGTTCAGTTGAACTTTCCTTTCACTATCAGCATTATACTGTATCGTTGCTAAATGTATAATGCACTGTATGTTTACTTAAGATGATGCTTTCTGTGTGTTTTTTGTGTGCTGCATAGCTCAGGAGGCGAGTCCTGCAGAAAACAACAGCCCCGAGGATGCAGTGCCTCGAAAATGTGACATAATCACTGTGACGGGCCGAGCTGAGAAGTGTGAAGCGGCACGTGCGGCCTTACTAGTAAGGAATTAATGAGGAGTTGTTTTTAAATGGCTTATATGTAGCTTATATACTTTGTCCCGATAGTTTTCCTTTCTCAGTGCAGTTATCATTGTAACATTTTATTAATATTGTATATTGTATATTAGATTCTTTTTTTATTCTATGTTTTACTATGTTTTGTATGTTGACTACTGGAGCGGTCCCAGCAGGGATAGACGTGGAAGGATCGATCATGATTTTCAATCCAAATATGCGATCGGCCGATATTTCACTAATTAATCGATCCTGAGTCGATCAGTGACGTGAAACAAATGAGTTCCCACAGTTCCTAGTGGAAACACTGGATGGAAATACAGATCAATTTTGATTAAGGGACTAACATATCAGAATAAACCCCATACTGTATTCAGCTGTGCGTGTGGATCGTTTGTTATAAATGTTAATTACCCAGGCTGATTTTAAAATGTATGCAGTATATTCCATCCAGTATGTACTCGGTCTTCGTCAGCAGAACCCAGTCTCACCATCATTTAGTCACCAAGATTTTATAATCTATTTTGTTTTAAAATCTGTTTTGTTACTTATTTTATTACTAACTTAATTATTATTATTGATTTCAATTTAATTTCTTTACTTAATTTTACTGTTACTTTAATATACTTTTAAGTATTTATTTAATTAACTGGGCCACCCATGGAGGTCAGGTCCCATTTTGAGTCTTGGTTCCTCCCAAGGTTTCTTTCTTCTACTTTCAGGGAGTTTTTTTTCCTTTCCACTGTCGCCCTAGGCTCGCTCAGTTTGGGATTGGCCTTTTAAGATCATATAAGATTGTAAAGCTGCTTTGAGACAATGCTTCGTTATAAAAAGCGCTGCAGAAATAAATTTGACTTGACTTGACTTAAGCAGTGTGCTCTTTCAGTAAGACTTTTCAGCATGAAAGTACACGCTTTCTATGCTTTATTTCATGATTGTGCTGAAAGAGGCATCGGGTCCCACCATCGATCGGTATCAGCTTATCGGCCGACCGTCTCTAAAAGTCTTGGCCCCAAAATCACTGCTGCTCGGTCAATGTTTAGTGCTGAAGGGATTATTTTATGTCGTTGATTCTTACATTCATTATATGAGATGCATGATGTATTGTTTCATGTGCATTCAAAGGAATTCTCTCTTTATTCATATCGATAATGCTGTGTATGTTTAGGCTCTGGTTCCTGTGAATGTGGATGTCGAGGTGCCCTATGACCTGCACCGGTACATAATTGGGCAGAAAGGAACTGGTATAAGAAAGATGATGGAGGACTATGAAGTAAGTACACTTCATGGCCAGAGGTGGTAGACTCAAATTAACCCTGAATCCTGTTACCTGCATCGTTACTGCTTCTGTAATACAACAGCAAATGTATCTGGTAAGAATGATATATGGGATAAGCACATTAATAGTGTCAATAAGAAGGATAATAACCGTGTTGAACTGTGGGCGTGTATGCAACGGACACTAGGGGGCGCACAACTAAAAACGTAAAATAATTTACCATCGCAGTGTTACATACATTTACAATAATTTGCAGGAGACATTTACAATATCGTCAAAGATTATCGCTGGTTGCCTAATGTGCTGAATTTTAAGAGTGTAATCATGCTGTGTCCACGATGCTGTGTAGGTGAATATCTGGGTTCCTCAGCCAGAGCAGCAGTCCGATATGATAAAGATAACGGGACAGGAGGCCAGTGTGGAGAGAGCCAGGCAAGCTCTTCTGTGCAGAGTTAAAGAGCTGCAGGCAGGGCAGGAAGATCGGGTAACCTGTGCACCCACAGCACGACGTCATGTCTAATATGGATCTTACGTTGCCAGTAGCGTACGGACGCCTCGTCAGTGTTGTCATTCTTATCGCAGGCTTTGCGGAGCTACAAGGTGAGCCTGTCGGTGGATCCCAAATATCACCCCAAGATCATCGGCCGGAAAGGAGCCATGATCACGCAAATACGCAAAGACCACGATGTCAACGTGCAGTTCCCTGACCGGGGTGACGAGCAGCAGGTGTGTGTTCACACGGCTTTGATTTGCGGATCTCAACTGGCTGCTAGTCGGCTAAGAAAACTCGTCGTTCTTTGTGTTCAGGACACCATCGTGATCTGGGGCTACGAGCAGAACGTGGAGGAAGCACGGGCAGCTATAGAGCAGATGGTAGCAGAGCTGCAGGAGATGGTGAGCCAGGACATCCATCTGCAACGGCGGGTCCACGCGCGCATCATAGGAGCTCGCGGCAAGGCCGTCCGAAAACTCATGGAGGAGTTCAAAGTGAGTACAAAATGGGGCTGCACCGATCCGATATTTGGCAAAACCACTGGATTGGATGGGGAGGAAAAGCTGTTTAATCCGATAGCTTTACTATCACGTTTATGCTTCACTACGATTTGGACGGCACGCCGTAAACAGGGACGTGTCACCTTAAGACATAACCATGCGCTTCCACTTTTCAGGTTGATATCAGATTTCCTCAGCCAAGCTCAGATGACCTGGAGAAAGTGACAGTTACGGGTCTGCCAGATAATGTTGATAAAGCCATCGACCATCTGCTCAACCTGGAGGAGGAATATGTGAGTGCACTGAACACGCTTGTGCTTTAAAGTTAACCTTTCCCGCTCTCCGGCGCCTCCTCATTGTAGCTTCACTTTCCTTCACTCAGATGTTGAACGTGACTGATACAGAAACTTTGGCGGCCTACATGAAGCCTCCGTCTCGGGTCGTAGGAGCGGGAGGATTTGACGACGAGAGCAGAGGTCCAGCTAAAGGATTTGTTGTGAGGGACGCCCCGTGGAACGTCACAGGAAGCAAGGTGACCACTTAACACCCCTGATGTTCAGTCTAATCCTGGTATCTGTTCTGCTGCAGCCTCGAGTCTGGGAGAAAGAGACAAGGGTCCGGTGCACGGAACCAGGGACCAGATGTAGAGAAAGCATCTTATATAAGAAAGAACATCTGTGTTTAAATGTGTGTTTATTCAGCCACTTCATTCTTAAGGGAAAAAAAAAATATTCAAATAACTTCTTAAGAGCGATGTACATTTTTTTCTTAACTATTTCCTCAAGAACACTTCTAAGAACAAGTGGTTTCCCGAAAACATTTCTAACAAGGCAAGCATCTAAAATTTACCAAACCGTTTAGTCGATGGGGCACAAATTGCAATAATTACTTTTTTTTCCCCGTTGCCCATTTCTTCCATCACTACCTCTGTTTCTGGTTTGATGTTTCTCCTCCGTTTTACTTTCCGCTGAGCGGATTAAACTACACAAAGCAAACAACAGTAGGTTCACGGCAGGTTGATGGACGGAGTGAGCGATTTCCAGGGTAATTTCTTGGCAAACTGAGCGAGCCTAGGGCGACAGTGGTAAGGAGAAACTCCCTAAAAATTTTAATGAGGAAACCTTGGGAGGCCAAAGCTTAAAAAGGGACCCGAGCTCAGTGGGCGGCTTAGATGATCGATCTAATAAATACATTCATAGTAATAGTTCAAATAAACAGAAACGAAATAAATATTAACAGATGGAACATATTTCAATCAATCAATCAATCAATCAAAATGTATTTCTATAGCGCTTTTTATAACGGAGCATTGTCTCAAAGCAGCTTTACAACCTTATATTGTCTTAAAAAGGCCAATCCCAAATTGAGCAAGCCTAGGGCAACAGAGGCAAGGAAAAAAAGCCTGAAAGTATAAGGAAGAAACCTTGGGGACCCAACCTCCATGGGTGGTTTAGATTTTAATTAATTAAATACTTAAAAGTATATTAAAGTAACAGTAAAATTAAGTAAGTAATACAATTTAAATCAATAATAATATTTCACTTGCTAATAAACTAAGTAACAAAATAGATTTCAAAACAAAACAGATTTTAAAATCAGTCCTCAGTGGGAGGTCCTAAATTTCAAATAGAATGATTAAAATAAAATCACATTTTAGACTAAATGAAATATCCGCTCATTTTTGGGAGCAGTATTTTATGAATAATTAAAAGCTATAACGTTTAAGGCAATAATGACGAGAAATATGGAATAAAATAATGTTTGTGTCCTGTGCTGCCAGGTAGCCCCCCCAGAAAGTAAATGAATAAATGAATTGAAGTTATTAATTGATATGGATTCGGTGTAACTTCGTGTGCAGTAACGACCTTTTATGAACTCAGCAGGTTCGACGCAGTAGTATCACAAACATGCTCTGTGTTTCCTGTAGGCTCCTGACATGAGCAGCGCTGAGGACTTCCCTACATTCGGCTCTGGGGTCGCTCCCAAACAGACGGCTGCCTGGGGCCCCAAAAAGTACAGAGAGTGAGACCGACACCCTCTCTCGCTCTCTCTTTTATTCTTCTACTTGATCTTGAAAATGTGAATGAGAAATGTGAAGAACATTCCTAATATTTCCCTTGTCCTTTTTTTGGGACGTGTAGCTTCTTCCCTGTGTGCCGTCTTACCTTCTGTTCGAATAGGCAGCTCAAACCGGTCAAACCCATCAACTGTCTTTTTATTTTAATGTATTTATAGTCAACAAGCGATGGAGACGGTTTCATATTCCCAAAAACCATTTCAAGGAGGTGTGTGTAATTCATTTCAAATCTTTACTTTAAACGTCTGCCCTGTAATGCTGACTGAGTCGAGTCCCTCCGGTCCCACTTGAGCGGGGCTTTCTTAACGTGCGGTTCATCAAGTTTTAGGGGTTGGGTCAATGTGATACATTTTTCTATTATGCACTGAGTTTTAGTTTCTTATGGAAGTTTTCTATCAAGGGGTCCGTGTCTTTCAAAAAGGTCGAGAACCGCTGCTCTGGACCAAACATGAGAATTTGGACTGGTTCCATTGTTACATTTTTATAAGCTACAGAAGGTTGCTCATTGTGTGGAGGCCGAGTTTCTTTCGGATCCTGTGTGACTCGGGTGACAGCGAGTGAGCTCGGTGCTTTTAGTTGTTCTGCTGTAAAAGAATGGGCGTGGGTTTACAGGACTCCAGAACGTAGCAGTCCCCATATACTCACCTGGAGATTATCTGTAATGTGGGGGCACCCCTGCGTCCACCCCGAGGAGCACGGACACTCCAGGCAGGTTGATACTGCGGCCGAGGCTGATGCACAAAGGGTGCCCATTTTTGCAACTGATGGAAATAATGAGAATAAACGAGACACCAAATTGCTGAACTTAAACGAACCTTTTATTTTAGCTGTAAATGCACTGTCTCTGTTTGCCCTCTGTTTGTCTTTTTTTTGTAAATTAAAAATAAATTGCACTTACCAGATTACAACATTCCTCTTTCTTTTCTGGGAAAACATAAATAATGTTAAGAGCAGTGCACTTGGTAGCAGTGTCTGTTCGTTGGTAATCCCAGCACCAGTTCTGATCGACCAGTTAATACACTGGAAACACTTTTCATCTTCTCAGCATCTCTTGGTTTTTAGTGAGTCGGTAGGTCCTTTCTGGGATCTGTAATGCACTTTCGGAACTATTTTGAACGTTGAACCGCTCCCCCTGACCCATACCTGACCAGTACAGGTGCCTCCACCTCCTCGAACTTTTCGTATCCTGCCTCTGGTGTGGTGAGGTTTCGATTATATTGATGGTGCTGCCATGCCCCCTGATGGAAATCAGTATCTCCAGTGCCATAAGTCTACGTTTATGCCCGCGTCTCGCCGCGCTTCAGGGTGAGGACTGGGTCCGTGTAACACGCAGTGCAGACCAAGGGTGCCCCCCTGTTCCATTACCTGTGAAGCATACTGTCTCATTTATTCCTATTTGATCATGTATGTACTTCAGGTTTTTTTTCTGTAATTAGACTAGTGCTGCACTTCAAAGGGGATTGTGTACTTTTAAATCGGGTTTCCACCCAACATCTGCAGTTGCTTTTTACGGATTTATGAACAGAAATTCATAAATGAAGCTATTGCTTACTTTCATCGTCTACCGCATCTTTTTGGTCTCGAAACGGTTATGCCTTCCACGGACACGGCGCCATGCTCGACCATGCCACGGTTCTTCATAATTCCAGGCGGCCACATGCCCTCGTGATCTTGTGCCCTCTGTGCTGTGGTCGTCTTTGTTTCAGCACTCAAACCAGTTCATTTTTGAAGGTTCTTATAACTGAAGGATTGAAATAAATCAAATAAATAGTGATACTGTGGGGTCCACCCGCCAAAAATATCCTGCCACCAGCATCCTGTGAGCACTGATGAAGGAATAGAGGGGGACAGTAACAGTGTTAAAAACTCCAGCAGCACTGCCTGCCGTGCTGAGACTGATCCATCACCCAAATAGGACCTGATGGGGGGGGGGGGGGTCCTGACCATTACAGAACAGAGGGGAGGGGACAAACAAAGCAGGCAGAAAAACAGATGGGACTGCAGTGTGTAATTATGAAACTACAAAGTGCTTCTGTATGGGAAGGAGTGTAGAAATTCCACAGGAGTTTGTTTAATATGCAACCCTCTAATGACTTGTCACTGACCAAAGCTTTTCCCATTTCAAATAAAAGGGACTGCTGCTTTTTTGAATCCCCTTTCTCCTGGACAAGGTAACTTAGGAGTCCCGCTGCCTATCCAGGACACTTCATTACACCGGACACCGGTACCAGTTTGGACCCCTACTTGAGCTCAGCACTGCTTTTATTCTCAATGGCACAGATTCAACAAGGTACTGGAAACATCCCTCCAAAACTGTGGCAGATTTGTCGGCTGGACATCTCCTGTTCCACCACATTCCAAAGCTGCATTCTCTACTGGACTGAGATCTGGTTTCTGTGATGCCGTTTCAGTTACAGTGACCTCATTCTCATGTTTATTTAACCACATTGAAATGATCTGAGCTTTGGTACAAGAATCGTTAGGCCAGACTTTTTTATTGCTTGTTTCACGCATCAATTTTTTTTTTTTTGGTATTTCTCGGACCCGCCGCAGCACCAATGGTTGAAATTAAAAAGAAAAAAAATTTTTAGTTTTTTTTTTGCTTTTTACGACCTCCGGTGGAGAGCCAACCGTTTTCTTTGGTTCATTTAATTTTTATTTTCCAGATTCACTTTCATTTAATTGTAGGTTAAATAAATTACATTTT
This sequence comes from Parotocinclus haroldoi, assembly GCA_034779995.1. NCBI lineage: Eukaryota > Metazoa > Chordata > Actinopteri > Siluriformes > Loricariidae > Parotocinclus > Parotocinclus haroldoi. The sequence goes on from JAUZST010041699.1 coordinate 16,885, forward strand.
TACATACAACTTTATTTTAATTTCTTCCTCCTTCCTTGTATTGATTCTTAAGTAGGGACGTCCGAGGAACAAGCAATTAAAGAAAGTCTGGCCTTATCAAGCTGAAAGTAGAAATCAGACGTTCAGGGGTCATAAAGGGGTGCACATGGTCAGCAACAATACCCAAATAGGCTGTGTGGTTTAAAAACAATGCTCAAGTGATATTAAGGGGCACAAAGTGCGCCAAGGAAGCATCCCTCCATGGCATTACTCCACCAGCAGCCTGACCCGGCTGATCCAAGCTTTCAACTCAAACAATCCAAATGCAAAAATCGAGACTCACCAATCCAAGCAACGTATTTCCAATCTCCTACTGTCCACGTTTGGTGAGCCCGTACGCCGTATGAGTTGGAGCCTCAGTTGCTAAAGTGAATCTCAGTAGATCAGCCCGTCCTTCAATCACATTTTTTTCCTGTTCTGAGCCTCGATCCTGGCTGCATGAATAAATGCTTAGAGTTGCTGCCATGTGATTGGGTGATCAGTTATTTGCCTGAGCGCATTTCAAGACACGTGGCAATGTGCATAAATGCGATCACGGAAACGCGGAGCGTCTGGAAATACAACACGACCATGCACAGATGATTTTTTTTTGTATTTTTATTTTCTTACAAATCAGGAAGATAATTAGTGTTACAGTAACAGCCTGTACAACATAAAAAACAAACATAACATACATAAACAAATAATACAAACAAATGATTGAAAGAAAGCAGCAAAGGGCCAACATGAACCCTGGGTATTCACATTTCTGTTTATATAGCAAGCATTCGTTCAGACACTGCCCTTGGCAAAACACACACACACACACACACACACACACATATAAATATATGTGTGTGTGTGTATGTGTGTGTGTGGGTATATATATGAATATGCGTAATTGAGACTGGTCATGTAAAATGTCTACTCAGAGTAGCAAAACTATATTGGCAAATAAAGATGGGACTCGGGCTTCAGATAGGGGTTTCGAGAGGGAAAGTTTTGCTTAGGTTTGGGAAAAAATAGCCTTTTTATTGGGGGGAGGGGTGGAAGACAAAATGTGCATTTTTCGAAACTAAAGTGTAATTCTGGGTAAATATAAACAATCTTAAGAATAAAAAAATAATAAATATCCAGTGTAAACCAGAAAAAAAATTATTTTAAGTACATTTTTCATCTTTACAGGGTTTAAGTTTTGATCGTCAAAATCTTCATATGACCTTGTTTTGGACTTGGGCCTGGGACAGTGTAAACCCAAATCTTCATTTCAGAGTACTGGCCAAACCTGTGGGGGGAATCCCCTGGATTTTTCAGATGTCACACCATTGTCTTTAATGTTCCAGAACCTTCTCCCTGTCCTGTACCAAACCCCCTCCAGTGCCTCTCTGACCCAGGGAAGAGTGACATGAAACGTAAGGTTGAGGATCTGGCACCCAGGGTTACATATGTGTTCATAATTTCCACCTCACAAGGCCCTGGGCCGTAGGTTAGAGCCCCAGTGCATGAATGTTTGGTCCAAAATCATGGCCAGTGAATCAGTTTTCCCCTTTGAGGCCAAAATGCCATCACTAGGCACCGTAAAGTTCTTTTAATGTTCACCCAGTCTTCAAAACAAAGTGTTTTTCACTTCAGCAGAGCAAATAACAGACGCTTCCCACTGATCTTTCTGATAGCTCAAGAATCTCCTAATCAGATTTCTGCAGTTACCCGATTATCTTAGTTGTCGCGTGAACAGCATGCTCCGATCTAGAAATCTGATCAAGAAATCTGTTAAAGAGAGCTGGATTTTATCTCCGTAGTTGGATTTCTCAGTGCATGTACACTTGGCTTTATTTTGGCTCCCTTCCACTGACTTGCTCGTTATTTCCTTGTGGGATCTGGCAACCCCGGAATGAAACGTGCCACAGAACAAGTCAGCGATACGGCCGTCTTAACACTTTCTGGAAAAAATGACGAATTTAATTATACAATAGTAACGTTTGAGGTTTACATCACCTACTTCTGCGAGATTACTGGCTGGTTGCATTCAAACCCAGAGACTTCCCATGAACTGATTACAAAGTGCATGTGAACCCGATGATCAGATTACTGACAACATCTGATTTCCTGCAGCGATCAGATTATTAAACGCATGTAAAAACGTAGCGTGTAAAGTCACTGAGCTCTTCCTGGGGGACACCCCGAACAGCTGTAATAGTCAAACTCACTAATTAGGAGGGGTGTCCACACACTTTTGGCCATGTAGTGCTTTAATCATTAAAATGGACCAGTTCATAACGATCCTACGAGTGCATAAAAAAATCTCAGAATACAGCTCATTTGTTCAGACGGAGGATGGGTGTGATCGGGTCTGCTGAGTGACGGATACGAGCACAAGCTTGGACCCAAATTCCAGGGGGCGAAAAAGCAAGACGAATAAACGGTCCCCTTCGCACACGTCGTCTACTGCGTACGTACACAAGCCCGAAAGACGAGCTGATCTTTCAGGATCTCGATCAGGACTTGGAGAGTAAAAATGTAATACTGCGCGTGAGCCAGAAACTATTTCTGTACGTTTGCGTTTTGTCGTGTAAATACACAGCGGACGGTTTGTGTCGAGAGGAATGGACGTAAACGGCAAACAAAAATCACAGGCTGCTGTCGTCTCGAATACGGAGTCTCTTCCTGATGCTCGTTTCAAGTCTCTTTTTTTTTTCTTCAGCACGCTTCCATGTTCAGTCCGTGTTTTTTTTTTTATTTTTTTTTTTTTTAAGAAAAGCGTTTGAGGATCCAGTCTCAGGATTTTTGAAGTCTAGAATTCTGATAAGATGATGGATTCTGACTTCAAGATGCAGTCAGAGACAGACAGAGAGAGAGAGAGAGAGAGAGAGAGAGAGAGAGAGAGAGAGAGAGAGAGAGAAAGAAAGAAAGAAAGAAAGAAAGAAAGAAAGAAAGAAAGAAAGAAAGAAAGACAAGAAATCAAGGTTGATGAGAAAGTTAGGTTATGAGGAGAACAAATTAACCTGACTGAAAGTTATTTCATTATTTTAATGTTATTTATTTAATTGATTTATGTAGTCATTCAGATGACTTACTGCCATACCTTCTGTTTAGCCTCCACTATTCTCCTTTCCAGGTCAGACGGGATTAGCTTTCCCCTGCCAGAGACCAAAGCATATGTGATTGCCATTAAGACTTGTCTAAAAAATTCTTCCCCCCTTTTCCAATCATGCATATAAAACAGATGTATGGATTATCCAGACCCACCTCTCATCTGCTTTGATACAAATCACACTCTCTGTTCCTATTCCAAGTGCTGCAGCTCCCTTCTTAATGGAGAAATGGCTCTGAAACACAGAATTTCAGGTTACAGTAATGATACAAATCCAACACTACCTCATTCTGAAGATTTTCAGACTGCAGTTTTTTTTTTTTTTTTACTTTTAAACAAGTTTAAAAGTAAACTGGTGTCAGACCTATTAATATTGTTACAACTGGACCAGGGAATAAAGGGATCACAAAGGCACAGACATGGTATGCCAAAGATTATAATGTATGATGAGACTCCAGGAGTGGAAGGGCAGTGGTTTTGGTATCATAGACAGGCATAAGAGCTGTGTGATGCAAACCAGACATCCAGAAACTACTGGGAGACTATTCACTGCAAGCATGTATAGTGCTGGAGCCAGATCATTTAGCAGAAAATTGTATTTACATGCCAGATATTGATGGGATTGCCCAATCAGAGCTGGAGCACAAAATGTCTCATGGGCCAGATGCAGAAGTACAGGCATAGTCAGCGTAAGTTAGTTGTCCAAGGTGTGAGAACCTAATAAAGGCATGGTGCAGGGTCCAAAAACCAGAGGCATAGATCCAGATACCAGAGGGACTGGTAAGAGACACAGGCCAGGTGCTGTAATGAGGGTCAGAAAACCAACTAAAGCAATAAACTGGAAAATTTTCAAAATTCAAGTAGAAGGAGTTAGAAGCGGGGTTGAAATGCCTGGATGCTGATCAGATGGAATAGATCACACTGAACGCTGACAAATCAGATCATGGGAGATACGAGGCTATATCAGGCCTGCAAGGAAGAGGGATGCTGTGGATGTGACACTAAGTGCACTTAACTACTGTGGCTGTCAGGATTGGCTTCAGTTAAATAGGTGCCATGCAGTATGTAAACAATGTTCAAATTATCAATCTTATAAAGCACTTTTTCATTGTGTGGTCTGTGTGGTCAATTTTTGGAAAGTCAAACACTGAAAAATGTGTGGCAAAAAGGAAATATGTAAACGAACAGATAAAGACAGACAGATTTGTACTAATTTGAAGTAAATAATATTAGTTCATGTTACTATCCTCTTAATCCTTGGTAAAAGTCACGGGAAAGCCAGTGCCTAGCTGGTGACACAGGGCGCAAGGCAGGATCCAATCCCAGCCAGGGTGCCAATCCATTGTATGGCACATACACTCACACACTATAAACATCAATTAATTTTACACAACTCTTCAGGAAGTGGGATTAAACTGGAATACCCAGAGTAAATCCACACAGACATGAGGAGTATATGCGGGTTCCACAAAGAAAAGACCAGGCCACTCCACCTGGGATCAAACCCAGGAACTTTTTGTTGTGAAGTGACGGTGATACAAACCGAGCCACCGTGCTGCACTATCACATTGATTAGTAAAATTAAAACTAAATATTTTGGCTCAATCAATAGCACCCACAAGAAAGAAAATAAGAGGATAATTCAAATTTAATTTCAGTGAAATATGGATTCTAGGTGAAGAAGGTATATAATTTAAAATCAAGCAAATGGTGTCATACATGTTCAGATGTGAAGGCCACCAGTTTGGGCACTGATGACATTCCTTTCTCTTTGACCTCTGGAAACATCTTGTAGCGAGCCAGCAGCATGGCATACATGTTTGAAATGGCACCACCTGCAGTGAAATAGTTCAGCAGGACAAGATTTAAATGTTACCTTAACTAACACACTTTCGGTTTTTCATTGGCTTTATTCTCCACATCTTGTGCTAAGAACAGCATGCATGTCAAGGTTTTGCACCTGAAATGGTGCTTTACATAGTAATGAAGCCCTAATGCATTGCAGTGATATGGGACACTTTGCATTTAATTACTGAATATGGGTAGGACTGTGGTCACTGTAGGACGGTTGCTATAGTATTTGGTTTGCCTACACAAATGATTGGAGGTAATGCAGTGTTTCCCAAATTAGAAGCTTTCGGTGATCTGCTTACAAAGATCTAGATCTAGAGACCATCAACCTAATGCAAGGGTAAACTGAAAATAAAGTTATAAGCACAAGATAAAAATAATTTTGTGACTGACCAAAAGTCTAGATGTTAACTAGATGTTAACTCTTACAAAAATTTTATTATTCATTCACTCAGCTGCAACATTGCTTACCACAGTGTTTCTTCAACACATTTTAAAGTTAAATAAAGATAAATGAAGATGTATAAATCACATCTAAGAAAAAACATTTTTTACTAAGCAACATCTAATATTTTGAATCAATAATTGTGTTAATTCACATCAAATTTGTTAAAATTGTGCTGTCTCTCAAAAAGCCCTTTTGATTTAAAGTAGCTTTGAAAATTTGCCCATGTTCAAGTATTGCATAGCGCTTTTTGTAATATGGTTTTGGTAGTACTGTTATAGTAAATGTAGTGAAATATACCCTTTTTACATGAAGAACTACATGAAGGTGCATAAAAATGCATTATTATTATGACAATATATACTGCTCTCAAAAATATCTTTTAAGATGAAATATCTGCAATAAAATATCCCCTATTTTTGTGAGCATTTAATATTCCTACAGAGGGACCATCCAAAGAAAAAATGTTTATCCATAATCTATACAAAGACATATTCCTTGTATACTGATATAGAAATTTCATTCCCAATGTTTCATTTGCTTGTTTACTTCCTTCTGAATGTACAGTTGTATTAATCATTCATTTAAAATAGCATAGTGATAATATCAGTAATAATAATAATATTCATTATCATCATTACCATCATCATAATACAAATTCACCAATCACTAGTAAATAGGTATCACTATAGGATCACATAACAGTATATTTAAATTCCTGATGATAAGCCTGTGCATGTCAGTACAATTCAAATCTCAAGTAGAGTATTGAAACCTACTTACCTGGTGAAAAGATGCCGTCGCCACGCCCATTTTCCCAACCAATGATCTCTCTCATCTTCTTCAGTGTAACATATTCCAGCAGCACAAACACCGGAGCTACTTCATAGGTGAACCTATGATCACATGACCCAGTTGCATACCCCCAGGACCAAGGGAAACGAAAGGGAGAAATAATTATGGTTTTACTTATGAGGGAGATAGGGTGTGTCAGTCAGACAGGCATATTTATGTAATGCAGGAAATGAATGATCCACATGGAATAGGATGCGCTTTTTAATAACGATAAGAAATATACACACAAAAGAAAAAAATATGGATTGAATAATGGCATTAAACAAAAACAAGTGATAAGGTAAAAAGTGTATCATAAAAAATGTGCTTAATAACTCTGTCCAATATGTCATTACAATCTTTCATAAATTACAAATTATTTGATGAACTGATAAATGACTGTGCTTTCTGTCTAAAAAATATTGCCTCTAAAATGTTACTTAGATGTGGATCCAAGAATAAACACCATGTGTCCATCCTCTCTTTTTAAAAAGGATGCAAGGAAAGCTCTCACAGCATTACCATTTTAATTAGCTTTAATCAAAGTGAATTGTAATTCCATTCTAATTTTGTCCCCTGAACGACAGTGATAAGAAAGTAATGGAGGATGGGCAGGATGTCTGCCAGAACTCATGGTTGTCTTTAATTTCCATTCCTTTCAGTCTATATTTGAGAGAACTCTTTATTTTATCAAAAGCTGCACTCACATGTTGGTATTTGCAGTTGATGTTAGCCAGTCTGCAGCAAGACCGACCATGTCTAATCCAGTTGAGAGCTGGTTGAAGTACCTGGGGTGAGCTAGAATTAGACAGATACATACTTCAGTTACTATTTATCTGCATTGAAGTGATGCATAGACCTTAAGGTACAACATCTTTGGATTTTTGCTGGCTGTAGGATTATCAAGGTCATAAGGTCATATTTGGCAAGGAAGGCTTTTAATATCAGTAACTTTACTTACAAATATAAACAGTCTTACTAGTAACCTATTGATACAATGTTGCACACATAATATATAATACAGAGAGAGATGATCATGTGTCCTGGCATTCATTATGTCCTGGAAGAGATTATTTATAGGTAGCATGACAGTGTTACATTAAACTCTTAATATGTTACAATAACGCAGTGGTGTTAAGATACATTTCCTATCCTCATTCAGATTCAGTTAAATGATGCAAAAAGGTGGCTGCAGTTGGTGGATCCAGCTTGTGGACTTGTGGATTACTCTATTAGGCACACCTCCTTATTTTTACACTCATTGTCCAGTTTATCAGTTGCAATTAGATTAATATATTATCAGTTCCATATAGATGCACTTTGTAGTTCTACAGTTGTAGACCACAGTCCACCTATTTATCTATGTTTTCTAATGGTCAGGAGCTCTAAAGGTTCTATTTGGGTGGTGGATCATTCTAAGCACTGCAGTGACACTGATGTGGTGATGTGTTAGTGTGTGTTCTACTGGTATGAGTGGATCAGATACAGCATTGATAATAAAGTTTTTAAACACCCCTGTGTCACTGTTAGATTGAAAATAGTTGAGCTACCAGAAATGTCCAGACACCAGAATTTGACACCAGACACCAGCACTGATAAAGGATTAGAGGATGGTACACGGCCATCACGCTAGTGTCACTGCAATGCTGAAAATGATCCACCATCCAAATAATACCTGATAAGTGGCAGTCCATATGGGGGTCCTGAAAGTCCACACTCGACCCAAATATAAACATACGTGCGTAATTTCAATGTATCTTATTTTATTATCCACTTAATAAACTATAAAAAGCTAAATCTAGGCTTATACTATAACTACCCTACTAAGCGACCAGTATGCTCAACTGCATAAACAACAGAAATGGTAAATATAAACTAAAATGTAAGTGTTTTGACTAGTATCCTAGGGAATTTGTAGTCCTAATGGTTAGTTTTCACTAGTACTGTTGGAGTCCATTTCACACAATGCAATTAATTCGGTTCAAATTTGTCCAATGAAGTTTCCTAGTAGCTGTCTTAAAGTACTTCTGACCTACAATATGTTTCATAAATCATATTTAAGTATTTTAATCGTCACAGTTTGCCTACATTCCTCAAGTCCTCAAGTCAAGTCAAATTTATATAGCACTTTTTACGATGTTGCATTGTCTGAAAGCAGCTTTACAATATTATATTATCTTGAAAGTCCAATCCCAAATTGAGCAACCCTAGGGCGACAGTGACAAGGAAAAACTCCCTAAATATTGAATTAAGAAACCTTGTGAGGACCAAGACTCAAAAAGGGACCCATCTTCCTTTGGTGGCCCAGTTGTTAATTGAAATAGTTAAGTTATATTAGTAGTAAAATTAAGTAAATAATAAAATTAAAATTAAATGACGAAATAGATTAAGATACCTCATTTAAGATGCGCCTCAGCGCAAGTTATTGAAGGAACGCCCTCCCCTAATAACTAAATTATTTTAGCGTGGGGAATCGAGATAATTAGCATGCTGGGTAATCGATTCAAACTCAAACTCCCAACCATTCCCGTCATTTACCATAGAAGTCAGTTCCAGAATCTCGGCTATCAGTAGGCTAATTCCAAGTCGAATATCGCCCTACCTGTTTTAATGGCGTATTTGAGAGTGGCTCTGCAGCTGATCAGGATATCATCCAGAGTCTCCGGTTCATCCGACAGCTCCCAGTTATTCCTCTGCAGCAGTTCGTTTGGATAGTGAAAATCGATCACTTTAGTCGACCTGTCGAACGACTCCACGATGTAGGCCAGCAGAATATCCACAACCTCCTGGAGAAAATTCATTGTCTTCAGATCTCCATCTAATGCTGGTAAGAGATCTGTGGAACAGATCAGGTCAAATCAACCAGGGATAGATGCGAGCTGACACACGGTCGTTTTACCTTCAAATTCAATTCAGTGAGGCTTTAGGTTTACAAAAACAGCATTCAAAGCAGTTTTGAAAAAAAGAGGTGATAAAGAAATATCTAATCATACTGTACTGCTGGATACTGTAATTACATCGGGCACAACTACTTCGTATATCCAGTTAAATGGTCTATTTTGATTATAACAAATCAATTCACAATAACCTTACATTTATTTTAAATAATAGCTTGGCTTAAGTACACAAAGCCGTATGGCAAGAGAAACGGTATTTCGTACTAGAAACGTTTAAAATAACATATATTAACATAATAACATAATAACATATATATATATAAACTGCCCTTTTATCAAATAAATATAACACACATACTTTAAACAAAATAGATTCCACACCGCCCCCGCGCGCGCACACATTGTTTAAGCTACAGGAAAAATGAATTTAAATCTATGTACCTTTACCCGATTTTTAAAAATGACGTACTTTACGTCGTGTATTTGTACTGTAGGCCTACCTTCTGTAATAAAACATATAAGCCTATGCTGTTTATTCCGATACATATTTTGGATTGAAAAAGTATAGCATATACACACATACATATAT